>CM033271.1:17215582-17518082 GCA_019343175.1 Oedothorax gibbosus
CCAAATGGTTTGCTATGGCAATATACCTACATCGATTGTAACTTATGAGGAAAATAGGCCTATTTTAACTCTGTTTTGTATCTTCTAGAGATAAAAACCCCTTTGTGCGATATTTTTTAACTGCGCAATTTAATTCCTCAACAAGTTAAGCTTTATTTTTTAAAAATTTTATTTCATTTAATTGGAACATTTATTTTGGAGCTTAATAACATTGTCTAGTTATAACAATATTCATATTCAAAATTAAAAGAATTTTATTGTATAGACAAGTTCAAGTATGCTAGCTGCAATACAAGTACATATCGAAGGCAATTTATTATTAATTTCATTTATTTATGCATACATCGTTTCAAGTATTTAATTTAAAATATATATCTTGTTTGATATACACAAGCACATATTTAAAGAGGCTGGGCTTCAATCGAAAATATTGTCGTAACTTTTCGTCATTTGACTTTAAATGTCGCCAAACCAAAATATTATGCTCTGTGTTTTTTTTTTACATTTAAGGGCCAAAATACGACGCACGCGGATCCATTCTGAAGTCCGAATCACAGAATCACTTTCTGTCGACCGTCAACAGTTTCCCTCTTCTTATTCTTTTATTTAAACCATGGGGTAGTTCACGTTGAGCCCCCTTCTTCCCCCCTCCCCTCGATCCTTTCAGAGGGTCCTTTCCTCTAACTCATCAATCAACCACTATCTTAGCAGGAGCATGGTTACAAGGTTGCCATAACAGTTGGCGCTTTTTCTCAGGTTTAGGCGCTTAAGCAGTGTACTTCTTCTTTTTTTTTTACCTAATGGGCTGTCAGTGCTGCCATCTGTATTAAAATAAAGTAAAAGTAATTTTTTCAACTATTAGTAATTAAAATAATAGTTATCAATCTTCGGCATATCATATAATGCCCTTCTGTATTTTTCAGCAAACTTTCTTGTTTCTTGCCCTTCTCTTTTTCAGAAACAAGCATAAAAGTTTACTAATTTAAATCCGAAATTTAAAAAAAATATAGCATAACTATATACATATATTTTTTAATTTTAAAGACCTATTCTTAAGTAATATATTTTAACGCGTAAAACTGGAAATGCAAATACTTGGCAAATGATGAACTTTTTTTTAATCAATATTACTTTTTTTTAAATTATTCATCAGATTTTAATAATTTGGTATTCATAGCCGAATATCCATAAGATGTTGAAACCAGAGCCAACATGGATCTCAATGACGTTTATTGGTTGCAGTAGACGACTAATAGATATACATACGTACTTTAGATATAAATGTGGACATGCGCATGTAAAGAAAATATGAGAAAATTCATCGCGAAGCTCTCGAAAATTCATCTTTTTACGAAGAATCTAACACAAAAACCAATATCTTCGAAGTCCTTGATTTAGACATCTAATAGAAATATAATTTTGGTAAGTCGAAAAATATAACGACGTGCGCATCTATTAGATATCCAGAATATCGATGTCTAACAAATAAGAGTTGATGCTTATCTATCAGATGTCCTAAATGTCTATGTCTAAGTTAGTCTACAAAGAGATATCTAATAGATATCCAAAGAATAGATTTTGTGGACAGATCTGCCATAGATGTCCAATAGACATCTCGAACGGCTATTGGATCACGTAGATTAACAATAGATATCTTGTAGACAATAGTGGCTATGTGGGTATAGTCCCCTTGATGGCTAAAGCTCTGATGCGCGTAAGGACATTACTTTCATAAAGCTTGCACGTGGGAAGACACGTGAGTCTTTCTTCTCTCGTCCCAAGAGCTTCAGCAACTGGGTTTAAAGAACGTGGTATTTTTGAACGCATTTACTGGATGCGACAACATCTTCCGCATTTCGAAAATGCAAGATCAAATTTGCGAAGCTGTATCTGAAGTCGCCAGAGGTCCAGAAAGCAGCAGCGGTCTTTTCGGACCTTTCTTCAACCACAGATCAGGTTCAAAATGCAGGCGAAACCTGCATCTTGAGGGGTTTGGGGACAAAATATCGCGGCCGAAATATCGCGGGACAAAATATCGCGGGCCAAAATATCGCGTGCCCAAAATGTCGCGTGACCAAAATATCGCGGGACAAAATATCGCCGGACATAATATCGCGGGCCCATAATATCGCGGGGACAAAATATCGCGTAAAGTAAAAATTGAGTGGATTTAATGGATTTTATGGTGTTTGGCAGTGGGAGGGAGTTCGATGGTAAAATAGTATTGCACTACTTACTTATACTTACTTATCCAGTAATTTGGGTTGAATTTCGGTTTTACTTATTAGGGGACTGAATTTTTATAAAAATGTATTTTAAGTCATGCATTTGTTGTTATAACCATTTAGTCACGAGGTAGGTTTAATGGGTTAAGGTTTTATATTTGAACTTGATTTTTATAAATCCCATTAAATTTGCCCAAAATATCGCGTCGACAAAAGTAAGTGGATTCGTATGTGATTTTCAAGAAAGTTATGAGATGGAAAAATTGCATAGTGATTTGTACAAACGTGCGTATATAAATATTATATATATTGTATGGTATGGTATGGTTTGTTTGGTATGGTATGTATGGTGTGGTACGTATGGTTTGTTTGATACGATATGTGTGGTCTGTATGCAAGTATTTTTTTTTATATATATATATATATATATATATATAATATATATATATATATATATATATATATATATATATATATATATATATATATATATATATATATATATATATATATATATATATATATATATATATATATATATATATATATATATATATATATATATATATATATATATATATAAAATATATATATATATATTAATATATATATATATATATATATATAATATATATATATATATATATATATATAATATATATATATTATATTTTAAGATTGAAAAATTTATTTTAAAAGTTTTATTAATTAAAAATATTTTTAATATTTTTGCATTTGGGTTAAAAGAGATGATTAAATATCTCTTATTTTGTAAATTCGTGATACCTTTATAAAAATCGTGAGCGTTGTCTGATGTGCGGCTTATTCTTGCAACGATAACATAATTTTGTTTTCAAATATGAGGATTGTCTAAGTCTATTTTTGGATGAATTTCAAGGTTGTTTCTGTGTATTTAAATTTGTATTATATTTTCAATTAATTTATTATTTTAAATTGGACAAAATATTTAACAATAGTTGAATCTGGTTGTAAGAATTTTTATAGCGACTTAATTGATTTTCAATGCATTGATTAAATTTTCTTATTTTCACATTTTAATTTCATTTTTTATATGGAAACTTTTATGAAGTTGGTTAATTGAAATGATTCTATGCATTTTAAGTCTTATGACCTTTTATTAAAGGAAAACATTAACACCAATTTTTTATTTCTTTTAAAATATCAGCATTAAAGTTTACATGTTTTTAAGGGTTCCTCAAAGGGTGTTTTCTAAGGGTTTCAATAGTGCATCAATTACCACAGTCAAATAACTTTCCGTTAAAATTATCTTTAAAAACGCCAATGGTTTAAGTAGCTACAAGTTAAGTAATTTTTATTATGTTTTTTTTTAAATATTTTCTAACAGATAGGTCCTCGCAACTTATGTGCCTCAGTAATACTATGGAAGAAAAATATAGATACACAGGCAAGGAACCAGGGGGGGGGGGGGAGGGGGCTTAGGTAGAAGGGTCAACCCCTCTGTCGTTTTGACAAAAGAACTTCTCTTTCCCCCTTCTTGCTCAAAGCTCTGAGACCATGAATGGACCTGATGAATGGATTTCTGCTTCTTTGTGTTGAGCATTCGAAATTTCGTAGCGCCTGGAGATAATTATAGGTTTCCTTTCCCTCTTTGACACATGGACATATTTAAAAGCGGGCTTCTTTTATTGAAGGTTCGTTTCCATGTGCATTCCAAAATTGGCTTTAAACCTACAAATTTGGCTTCACATCTAACAATTTTCGTATCATTTTATGGCCAAAATAATTAAAAGTATTTTTGCTTTTCTAAAAAATTAAGCACTATGATAGATTGATATTAAATTTGAGGATTGACCTTACTTTAAAAGGTATTCCCCCCCCCCCCCCAAATATACTACTTGTACCCATTATGGACAGTGTTATCAATATGAACAAAACTTATATCTTTAAAAGTTAAATTTTTAATCGAGAGATAGTGCTACATGTCCGTGAAGAAAAGCAGTTAAAAAATATAAAAAATATTTTAGGCTAAGTGGAAAAAGGAGCATTGTTCACCCTTTCGAAGGTAATTAGTATTTTTGTGGTGTGCTGATCTTAATTATAGAAAGTTTATATTCATATGATATATTGGATAATTGTTTTTAAAAAATTGAAAAGTGGAGTGTTTTAGAAAGCTGATAAAACATATTTTTGATTGATATTGCATATATTGCTTGACGTTTTATTTGTTAATTTATTATAACATTTAGTAAAACTAAGCCTGATTCGCAATATGGACATCTTACGTGCAATACGGACATCTAACGAGTCTTCAGATTCACAAATTTGTAACATATCTGTTTAATGAGATTTTATTTAGCTAATTAATAATAAATTAATGTTCAAATTAGTGATATTTCTGCTGTTTGAAGGTTTTTGAAGAGCCACAACCTAAAATGACCCCTCTCCCTTCTAAAGTGTACGTTTTGACGGTATTTACCCTGCCCCCCTCACTCGCAATACTGATATTTCTTTTATCCCCTCGACTTCTAAAATCCCTCTCAAGTGTGGCTCTTTCATCCAGTAGTAGTTCCATAAGGAGCCACCTGTCTCTAATATGGACATGCATGTCCATAATAGGGATAGGTAGTTCCTTTTATGGACACTTGGTACTTTTTTGTTTTTATTATAAAATTAAACCACATTAATTACAAAGTCAATTTTAGTTATGGTATTCCACAATCCAGAGATTGTGGTCACAAATTGTTTAAGTCCTGTGACGTGTATAAGATGGCGAAAAAAATTAATTTATCTTAGGGTGTCCATATTGGGTGCCTACAGGTACTATATGTTTTTTTTTTGTTAAGATCAGAAACTCGAAATGGTCCAACAAAAGTATCCCGGACTTGGACCCAACTGTCATGGTGTGACATGGAAGTTTAATGAAAGTACACGTCAATGGAACAAGAAAGCCAAGCCTGATGTCATAATCCATAACAAGAGGATTGTGAGTGTTTTAAAGGCGGTGACAGGTGACATATCGCTTTCTTCAAAGTCAATTGTTGACTAATTTAATTAAATTCTTACTAGTCTGATTGATACCATTCGATGTGCAGTTGAAAGTACTGTTGTTTGCGAATAAATTTGAAATTCACGCAACTTCCCTATTGCCAGAAGGATGGTTTTATCGTTGCTACATTGGGTGTGAAATTATTTTAAATAGTTAGAACGTTTTTGAAGTCCTAAAGATATATTTTGGGAATGTTTGGCTTGAAGGAAACAATAAACATATTTGTAATTATTTTTTACCATTAAATATTCGAAAGGAGGTAATTATCAAGCGCAATCGAGATCTCTAGTCATCGAGGGATCAACGAGTGAACAAAAAAAAACGAAAAAACTTTGAAAACCATATATGACCTAAAAATGAATTTAAAATAGAATATTTACACAACTTACTATGGGAATCATGTGTGGGAGAATAGAAGAATTCATAAACAGGAATTTTAATAAATGAAAATAGAATGCAATAATGATAATAAAATAAAAAGATAAATAGCATTTTTTAAATTTGCTATAGAGTATTGTACATTATAAACAAATATTCTTTATTGTTTATTTAAAAATTGAATGATTTGATTTATCCTGTAGATATCATTAAGGGATATAACAACAGTTTAACATTCTTGAGGATAACTCGTGTTCTATCTAGCTTCTCAAAAGGTCTTTATGACAGGTTCCATTAACTAAAATAAAATAAATGAAATGATTCTGTCTTTCTTCATTTGATTGTTCAATTTGCCAGCCATTCCTCAAATATTGCTCTTGTCATCTACACCTTAAAGTTTGACCTACGCTACAATGAATGGTAACCACATTGAATATCTCGCTACCACTACACTTATAGATCTTTGATATCATACCTTTCGAACAAAAAAAATAAAGAGGCACATAAACGTTTTGTAAAAAGTGACTGTATAAAACTAGTCCTAACTATATGTAACTACTTTTATATAAATTATATATATCATAAACGAAATACACTTGTACTCGTTTATATCGAGCCAGAAAAGATCGTAACATTTACTAGTTAAATCTAAGTGCTTGTAAAAAGAAAGTCAGTTTTATTGTAATTGTACGCTTTCATCAACATGAGTGTTCTTTAGCAGCTTTGAACCAGTATAATAAGACAATCAATGCTTTTTGCAGAGGTCGACATCTTTAGCTCCTCTCTAAACTCCCGGAAAATTTTCACCTCGTCAACGGTTAAAACCTTAAAACTATCCACTTCGACATAACCCCATAAAATTTAGCAAACGTTATCAATGAAAACCTCTGACCAGCGCCCCCAATGACCCTGAAGAACCCTTTCCTCACTCTGCTTCTGCAAACAAGCCACCTGTTGAACCGCATATTTGCCCCTTTCTTCCTATTCATAGTATGGCTTGAAAGGAATTTCTCCAAACAAAGGGGGTGAGGACAACTTTTCCAAGAAAGAGTTAACTTCTAAACCGACTGCATAGAGAAAAAAATTTACAAGATAGAAAAATATTCTTCGTTAAATCCGAGGCTTGCTCGTAGCAAGCGATTTCCTTCCATAGACTTAGCATTGGACCAACCTAATATTCTTGCTTTCCTCAGTAAATCCGGGTCCTCGTAAAATCAGGACTAGCTATAAACGAGTTCGACTGTAGTTGATTAATCAACTTATTTTTTGTTCTGTAAGTGTTCAGTAAAATAAGTAAATTATTCAGTTGCTACATAAGTTTATATGAATGCAAGTAAACTATTAATATATTTTTTTAATAATAATGTATGTCTATTTCAACTTCCTCCAACTCCCGTGATCACATTGAAAATATCCCTAAACTAATCCTCCTATTTAAAAAAAAGTCTTTTTTAAAGAACAGTACAGAAAGGTAACGCATCAAACAATGTTTACATTTTCGTTAAATAATATTAATTTATAAAATTCAGACACTTTTTAGACTACAATTACCCCAACTGAATTCTTAAAATAAATTAATGGGATTTATAAAAATCAAGTTCAAATATAAAACCTTAACCCTTTAAACCTACCTCGTGACTAAATGGTCATAACAAAAAAATGCATAAAAATGCATGACTTTAAATACATTTTTATAAAAATACAGACTATTATAGGTAAAACCGAACTTCATCACAAATTACTAGACAAGTAAGTAGTGCAATACCATTTTACCATCGAACTCCCTCCCAATGCCAAACACCTTAAAATCCATTAAATCCACTACTTTTACTTTACGCGATATTTTGTCCCCGCGATATTTTGGGCACGCGATATTATGGGCACGCGATATTTTGGCCCGCGATATTTTGGGTCCGCGATATTTTGGGCGCACGATATTTCGGCCGGCGATATTTCGGCCGCGATATTTTGGCCCGCGATATTTCGGCCGCGATATTTTGTCCCATTACCATCTTGAGGTGGTATGGGGCTCCAACGAAAGAGGCATCCCTCAATGCCTACAGGTATAAGTCATTCTTGAAATCAGTGGCCATGATTAAGCCTGATATCTCTTGTCTACCTCTCACCGAGGGAGCAGTAAAGCAGCATTCCCACCGAACATTCCACCAAGTTCAGCTGTGGCTGGGAAATGACCTGCCTTCTCAGATGTATGAGTGGAAGACTGAGAACAACTGCCTGGTCCCAGTGCACAGTGAGTTAGTGAGCACAGTGAGCGCCTGACGATATTTTGAAAATAATTTTCTGCGATATCTGAAAATAATTTTCTGCGATATCTGAAAATAATTTCCATAATTCTTATGTTGAAAAAAATGTATCGTTGGTCATTTAAATGCAATGTGACGCAATTTCCATTTGTCAAGATCAATAAATTTAGCATTCAGTCAATATGATCATTTATTAATAAAAACAACCATATATTCTTTCATTTACATCAATACGTGCATTTTTAGTCCCATGGATCATTTCAATTGTTTCTTGGAATAAGTCTATTGGCCACTGTGTTGAGAAGATAATACTTTTTTCCGTAGCAATAGCCCGTGAAATCATCTGTATCGATAGACCACAACATGACTCCTCCCAAGCCTTTTTCAATGACGTAATCAATCTGGAAATATAACACAATGTAAGTTAAACATAAAAAACAGAAGTAAGGGCAGGCCGTACAATGGGTATGTTTCACGTCGTGAGTGGCTACTGTTCCAGCGGCATTGTTTTCATTTTTGGGCTTTCGGGAATTGAATATTTTTGAACAACACACTATTTTCTTGCCCTACTGAAACGCATATTGTGTACAAACTTGTCTTTCAGTAGAACTAAAGCATTTCTCTGTTCTTGATAAATAGCAAAAATAAAAATAAAAAGTTGCACGAAGGAACTCTGAAATAAACACAGCAGAGAAAGAAAAGCCCTCATTTTGAGAGTGAAATCAAAACAACCAATGAAATCGCTGATTGTAATTCGTAAAGAAAACATGAAAGTTACTCTATCTGAAACAACCCCATAAACTGCAAAAAAATCCCGTCAAGTTCCGGCTTAAATTGGGAATTGAGTTGCTAGAAAATAACCAAAATTCAAACTACATGAACAAATGAATGTAACATTCAAACTAGAAAAATAACCAAAGTTCAAAATTATATGAACACACTCAAGAGAAAAATAAACATTTGTTTTTTAAAATAACAAAATAAAGATACTTTTAAAAAAATTCAAAGATTTAACTTGCATTATATTATATTTGATGCTATCATTTTAAGTAGCATAATTATGCATACAAATTTGAAAAAAGTACTGCATATTTTTTAACAGTAAATTACAGAAAAGGTATCTGATCACACAGAAGGGTACACGGAAATTGTTGATTGTCTCTATTAATGTTTTAATTAAAATAGTAGTACGTACTAATCCCACTCCTCTGATATAAATGTCAACCTTACCTTGCTATTAAAGCTGTTCATGTCATCGTAACTAACCCATTGGTCCCCTTTGTATGCATAAGGTGCTCTTGCATTCGAATCGTAAACTGAATTCCAGCTATTCCTTGTAAGATTCACGCATATCTATAAAATACAAGTCCTATAAGTGATGTACAAAAATTAGACCTCACATCATTATTTTCACCAATTAATAAAATGTTATCCTGGTCGTTTAACTGACACACTTTAAAAAAATAATCAGAAACGATCTGGGAAAATTTTGAATAACTAATGTGCCCATTTTCATCAGTAGTATTCCTAACATATATCAGTAACCTTCCCACATAAAGCCAGTAACTTCCCTGGAAATGTCAAAAACCCATAGGTTTTTCTACAGATAAAATATATGGCGGTTTTTGCTTTATTTTACAAAAGTTCTACATGGGTTAGGCTCCACTATTTTTCCAATTATTTCTCAACTATACTGGTTGCTCGGAATCGACACAGCGAACTCAGGGTCCAATCTTTATACAATTTCACAACTTATCTCCACGCAACGAGACCATCGTTGCTTGTTAAGAGTAGATGCACTACATTGAATCGTTCAAAAGGATGTTCATAAAAAAAATATTTTTTGTCATGATTCCGGAGAAAATATGGAATTTATCAAGAAGCAATAGAAACTTAAAAAAGCAAGGAAAGTATCTGGTATATGTGTGGAAAGTTACGTTATATTCTTAAGAGTGCACATTTTAAATGTTTTTAACACCTTCCTTCTCGCTCTCGTGAAAATGACGGACTGAGACTTTGCCCTCTCGCATCCGTTATATATTTAAATTGGAGTGTTCAGTAGTAACGCGTCAATAAGATTAAAAATAACTTAAATCCACCAACTAAAATGCCGATAAGATTGCCTAACTTTTTTTTTAATTTCAAGCTAAAAAAATCAAAAAATACAAACGTATATCTGTTATTTATATACATAATTTATATAATTTTCAGAGATAAAAAAAATAGGCACTTTTATGACCGTTTTCTTTAAAATTTATCCTATCGTTTAGGGTCAAACTAACCTCATTGAATCCCAACGTTCCAGCTTGACGAGTGTACGGACCCTCATGTCCAGGCCCCACAGTCGGTGCCCCTATCCCATTCTGTTCTTCTTTCGATAAAGTGTATGATTTGGCCCGCAGTGACAAGCCCATGAGTAACTTGTCTTTTGGTGCTCCACCTTTTAACCAGTAATCCACTGTAAAATTCTTAAATTGAAAACAGGCATTGGTTGTTTGCGCATATTTTTAAACATTTAAAATGAGCAGAAAGACTTTAAAGAATAATTTACTTTCTTTAAATATAAAGCAAATAATTGGGGATAACATTAATAATAATATGAATAACATTACCTTGGCATCTATGTCAACATTATCTTGATATTAAAGCTGTTCAGATTATTTATTGTAAGTGTCCCATTAAGCGACGTACCAAGATCTGAGTATTTTTTTACTCGATTTGACAATGTCGTTTTTAAACTGAAATAGTATAAGTATAAACACATATCAGAAAATTATTTTACTTGTAATTGTTTTTTATAATTTTTAAGTATAAGTTTATAATGTGTTCCAGTGTGTCTCATGCTTTCCCAACATACCCCTTACTGGACCACATTGTAACAAATTGCCGAACTTTATAGAATATCAGCTCTATTTTTAGCCTACTTTTCTTTTTTTAATTCGAAAGAATTAAAAAAATGAAAAAGTAGGTATTGACATGCGGTCGATGTCCGTCTGTCTGTCTGTCTGTCCGTACCCCCCTTCCAAAATCGGTTCTATCCATCGGATCTTAAAAATTCTTTTTTTGTTAGAAAGCTATGACCTCAGATACCCAACTTTCATACTTTTTGTCCGTCTGTCTGTACGTCCGGACGGACATAAATCTACTATCTGTCGGCGAATTTCCCATTGAATTAGCATTGAAATTCAATTTTGAGTCATTTAAATCACTGTAGGTATTGAAATGCGGTTGATGTCCATCTGTCTGTCTGTTCTTATGTCTGTCTGTCTTTCCGTCTGTCTGTCTGTCCGTCCGTCTGTCTGTCCGTACCCCCCTTCCAAAATCGGTTCTATCCATCGGATCTTAAAAATTCTTTTTTGTTAGAAAGCTATGACCTCAGATACCCAACTTTCATACTTTTTGTCCGTCTGTCTGTACGTCCGGACGGACATAAATCTACTATCTGTCGGCGAATTTCCCATTGAATTAGCATTGAAATTCAATTTTGAGTCATTTAAATCGCTGTAGGTATTGAAATGCGGTTGATGTCCATCTGTCTGTCTGTTCGTATGTCTGTCTGCCTTTCCGTCTGTCTGTCTGTCCGTCCGTCTGTCTGTCTGTCTGTCTGTCAGTATCCCTCTTCGAAAATCGGTTCTTTCCCTCGGATCTTTAAAATTCTTTTTTTGTTAGAAAGCTATGACCTCAGATACCCAACTTTCATACTTTTTGTCCGTCTGTCTGTATGTCCGGACGGACATAAATCTACTATCCGTCGGCGAATTTTCTATTGAATTAGCATTGAAATTCAATTTGGAGTCATTTAAATCACTGTTGCCAAATCAACAATGGCATGAGAAACTTTATTTGTTTAAACATATTTGAAGCAAAATAATATTTTCATGAATCAGTTTGGAATGACGTCATAAAATGTAGCACAATTTGATTCTTTGATTATTCATTATTTATCTACCAAGAAAGCGGCAAGGCATACTTTTGCATGCGATTATGCTTAGTTTTAATTTACATTTCTTATTTTTTAATGCAGTTTGGAGTAGTTTCATTACTTTTGTTATTAATAAATATTTAATTATTCTTCGAACTACAACTAAATCACGAGCAGATGATAAATAATATTTAATTAATTTGCGAAAGAATATTAAGGAAAATAGTTGAATTTGGCTTTTAGAAGTTTAAATTATAGCTGGGTGCTGTGTTTCGATTTTTTTTTTTTTCTAATGTGTATAAATCTAGTGTAGAAACGGCTGTTGATGATATTTACTTTAGGAACCTTTTTTTTCCCGATTAGAACTTCAGTAAGTATTTAAGTAACAGGAAAGTAGGCTATTTTAGTTCTTTATGAACTTCTTGTTAGAAATACTAAACGCAAGAGCTTCTAAAAGCACATGTAAGTAAGCTAATAAAGTAGTCTAACCAATAATCTATGGCACACCTAAAAGTTATTTAAAAATAATACGTAAAAATGCAAAAAAGTGTCACGATGTGTCCCCATTTTTCCAATTAGGGAGCTGTGATACTAAGTATTAAAAGCAGTTTATTTTAAAATGGTTTTACTTACAACAGTCGATTCAGCTTTGATAGCTTCTTTATCTTCAAAGATAGGGGTGTGCATTCCAGTTTCATTCTCCTGATATCCATATCCATGAAAATTGTAAGTCATTAGGTTGATGAAATCCAACTCTCTGAAAAAAATTGAATTGTACACATGAAACAAATGTAACATTGAACGTTCCTTAGTTTATTTTATGGCTCTATTTAATAGTTCTTCTAAACAATAAAACACTAAATATCACTATTATTTTTTAAATATCTGCTGAAAACTAAGTTCAAATTCCAAATAAATTTAGAATCTTAGAATAGCGGTAGCTATATCATGGCCAACCAAAGTTGGGTAAATAGAAATATGCTATGGGGAAGATCTTTCCGCGGATGTAAAGAGTTCCATAAATTATTTGCGAATCCATCCAGAAAACATCTTTAAAACATTAATTTCGTTTAAGGTCTAACAGACTTGAAAAAAATTTGAGAAAATTTGGCAATTTTAACAGAATGAAAAGTGTATTTTGGTTAAATTGTATTCAGATTCTTTTGTATATAAATATTAGCTTACAAGAGTTTCCAACCAACGGATCATTGTTTCTTTTTCGCGTTCCATGGTTGCCGATTCGATCAGATTTTGTTTATTTTGACAGAGGAAGATGGGTTTTTTTCCATTATATCATAATTCACTATGTAATTGGCCATAGAAAATGAATTTCAGTTTAAAAAAGAAGGCAATTTACAATTCTTTCCTTAAATGGAAAATAGAAGTTATCAAAAGCATTTGCCCAATCTGGTTGAACAAAAGTAGATTTTAAAAATTTCAAATTGTTTGGAAAAAGTCGTTGGTAATTGTAGTCAAGTAATAAGTTCAATAAATCAATGTCATAAAGATTTTTTTTATTTCTTTTGTTACTTTTTGAGTCGTACTGTATGAAAAGTGAAAACTTTCGATGTGCATTATTAAATGTTTTTAGTTTTGTTAATATAGTTTTATAGTTTCTCGATTTTTAGAAATATTTTGCATGCTTTCTATAAAAGTCTAGAAAAATTCTCCAACTATCAATTCGATTTTCTTATTTTTTAAAAAAAACTTTTTGTACAGTTTTTAAATCGTTTCTCAAGCTTTTTCTTCGGTTTTATTTGAGATAAATGATTGTGGTTTTTTGCGGTGTTATAATCTAATGATGGATAAAATTTAAAATAAGAACACATAAGAACTCTCATGTTTATTATGTTTGTGATGTATTCTTATTTTTCGCTTAATATATTAACTTATTACAGTTTTATAATAAAAAATTTTTTTTTTGCTAACATAATTATTACATTTGATTTTCATCCACGGATGTAAAGAGTGTGTACAGTTCTAGTTAAAACAATAAATTATGAAAACACTGTTACAATATAAATTTGGTGGAACCTTCACTCCACAAAATTGGTGTCAGCACATGCTGTCACCGGTTTTACAGAGTAACGTTCCATCAAATTTTATATTGAGCACAAGAAAAACCTTATAATAAAATGATATTTTATGTAGTTAATGTTGTTATTTGAACATTTGTACTCATAGAGTATAGTTGTTCAAAGCAAAACAATGAAATTGAATGTAATATTGTTAACGAAATCAGAACATCTCATAACCATCATTTATTTTACTATATAATTTATAAATTAATTTAGCAAAAAATAGTAAGTTAATACTTGACTTGAAGAAACAGGAAAATATTAAACCTTTTTTAGAATTAAGAATTTAAACAATTTAATTTTTTTATTAACAATTATATGTTTTTGTATTTGCTAGCTTGCTTTAAAAAAGGCTCCTTATTGAGCACAAAGAAAATATTTATAATAAAGTTAATTTCAACAGAAGCGATATCGGCGCCAAACCAGACGACTGATTAAAAATTTTTTTTTCTTGTTTCGTTTGAATCGACGCGGCTGCGATGATTTATTTGTTGCCCTGTAGCATTGCACCGCGTTTTCCCCTCTGCCTTTTTACTCTTTGTTTTTATCCAAGTTAGGTTGGCCACGAGTGTACTAGCTATATTCATCCAAGAATCCATTTAGAATAAACAAAAGCATCTTAGTAGAAAATTACTAACTTTGAAAGAGCGAGAATGTCGTAACCTCGATCTATTGCTAACTTTCTTTTAGGTACAGCAGCAGTTAGCAAAAGTCCTTGAGCCTTCAAATTTGTTTTCAGCTCCTTTATAAAAAAAAAATGAAAATAATATTCTGAAATATTTCAAGAAATGTGTTATTATTACAGTAAAAAGTTAATCGTAAACTACAGAATAAACTAGTTTATTTATGTTCTTATAGTATTCAGTAACATGCCCATTGAACATGCCAACTGTCCAACAACGTAGACTAATCATTAACCGACCTGCAGACTTGCAGAGGCTTCACGAAATTTTGTTTGTCTTCAGAGAGATTTAAGTTATTATATCAAAGGAAAATACAATATAGAAAATAAATGCAAAATAAAGCCATCAAATGTAAATTTAGTAAATTTTCTCTAAATTTTTTAAAAAGAGTTTTCTAGTAATTTTTAATATTTATCCAAATAAAATTTATTGTTACTTTTTGTCATTTATTACATTTTAAATTTTTTAAAAGAGAACCTGAGCTGGTAACCCTATGTCCAACATCGCGAAGTCGAAATTGAGATTAAATGTTGAAGATCAGTTGCGGGCCGGGTTGAATGAATAAGCGTGTGATCCATCCATGTGATATACTTTAAAACTACATTCTCAACCTTAGACTTTTCACTACATTCTAACACTAGCCACAAACACCAAATGAAGTATAACTTACCTGCAGAAGTATTACGAAATTCTGTTTGTCTTCGGGATTGCCACCATTGCTACCTGAATACTCCCAGTCTAAGTCCAAACCATCGAATCCGTAGTTTTGTAGGAAAGGTGCCACGCTCTCCACAAAGCGAGTTCTGTTGCCAACGTCGGAAGCCATGCGAGAAAAAGGTTCTGAACCTGCACTCCATCCCCCAATTCCAAGAAGGGTCTTTAATTTTGGATTCTTAAGTTTCAAGTCGTTGAAATGTTTGTACCCGTCTGAAAATCAGGAAATTCCCCATTTTTATCATAGCTATATTTTATAGTGCAGTAGAAATAAGCGAAAAAACACCTTTATCTAAAAAAAATTGGAACATAAACTATTCTTGTTTCAAATGGTAGGTAACATGCTTCTGATGAACATACTAAAAATCGCAACCCGTACTGTCGCGACAAATATGTTTTTTTGGCCGCCATCTTGAAAAAACGTCAAATTTTTTTTAAAAAATCACAATAAACCATAATAAGTCGAGTTTGGTATCAAATTAAAGGAAATTTTATGCTGACAAAGAATACGATATTGGTTTCAAAACTAAAAATATTTACAAACATGATTTTGAAAGGAAACGATGAGAAAACGTCAGAAAAATATCACTGCAAGTAACGGAACCACCCCTTGTTATTATTGAGATGTTCAACAAAAGTTTGCTATTTTGCGACTCAAAGCCACGATTCAAAGAATGGAGTCACTAATAATAAGCAATATTGAACAAACCCTCATGTAATGTACTAAAAGAATGGGCAAATAATGACTGAAAGTTAACATTTAGCCTGGATTTTAAAACTTTCGAAATGCAGTGAACTAACTTATGCAATGAGTTTGCTGAGCAGAGTTTTCCATTGATATAACTGATGCAGGGATGACGAAATATTTTGTAGTTCTTAACAAGGCAATTAAATTTTTTATAGACCGCAGTAAATTTACTGATTCTTCAAGTGTTTTGTGGAATTTTTTAATGGAATAACAGATAGTGCATACAAAGCTAACGTGATATGATAAAAAGAGATATTCAAAATAAACTTACATTCTCTTCCAGCGATGGGACTTTATTGAAAACTGACTAAACTGCAGTTATGATGAAAATATTGAAAAAAAGGACTAGTTATTGCTGGTAAAACTCATCATTTAGATACGCATCTTGAAACAAAGAAGACTTTCTTATGTTCCCTTGAATAATATAATATAGACTGTAATTTTTTTCAATAACGAGTTATCTACATTACGAACTTCATTATTTAATCAAAACAGTCGACAAATCAGGAAAATGTACAAATATTCTTTTGCAAACTCATTAGCTTTAAAATCTTGTTAGTTAAAAATATGGATTTTAAAGAAATAAAAATAAATTTAAAAAAATATTATTTAAACTTTAATGTACATTAAACCATAATATATAAAAGTTGAAAGTTATATCAGTGGTTTGTAAAATAGAGTTAATTTAATTAAAATTAAACATCATCTTCATCGTTATCTAAATCAAAACTGTATCCAGAGTTTGCACAGTCCTTTCCAAAACTGTTTTTGTAAACTACTAAGCATTGATGTCTGTATCGACGGCAGTGTGGGATTCAGGGAATTGAATATTAAAGTTTTTTGCAAATAATTATATACAAATGCACTCGAAGGAGGTGGTATTTTGCTGCATTTTGTGTTGGGGGTAACCGAGCTATATCAAATCCTTTCTTAGTTGAAACGCAGCGTATTTAGTGTGCTTGAGTTGGTGTTAAGTCATAAAGTACCACAATTAATTTACAACTAATTTATACCAAATATTCTTTACTTTACCAATATCGTCGGATGACTCAAATTTGCAAGTCTATCGGTAAGGTTTTTGATCTTATTATACTCTTGAAAGCCGAAAATTTACTTTTTTCAAATAGCGAATAATCGTCGATTAATAATTGTCGCAATAGACATAGACAAGGGCTACTAAAGTTTTAAAAGCTTCCTCTCGTATTAGAAATTTGAAAAACTTGAATATCTCGAACTTAATAATATTTTATGGCAGATTACATGTAAAAAGTATTCTTAGTAGTGAAATTATGGGTGAAAGGTGGCATTAAAATATCCGCAGTATCACCTACTACAGTTACTTGCCTTTTTTGTGGTTTTTTAATTCTTCCTTGACGATTACTGTATTTGTATCACATTCTACATGAACAACGGAATGACCACTTTCTTTCAAATAGCTTTCTCTAATATATTGCAAAAGCGTCGTTTAAGCAATTGGAAATAAATATGTATTTCTTCACATTTATAGGTGATTTTTCATCAATTACAATTACAACGTATGTCTTTTTAATGCGTAATTTGAGGAGGAGGTTGCACTGCACAATACACATTTTGTTTGGTTTTTCATACCCATCAAAAACTATTACAACTTTTTAAGAAATTATGTTGACTTTATACTAAATACTAGTATTGACTTGTGATATCCCCAAATGTTGTAGAAGTGGTCCAGGTGAATTAATGCACTATTATCAAGAATGTAGGAAGTACTTTGCTGGGCACAAGGAGACTGTCGAATTTTATTGTTATCAATTTAATCTAATAAGTTTGAGAAATATGTGTCCGTTTTCCTCATTTGCCGAGTGTTATGGTAAATAATGAAGTTTGTAATACATAGATAACTCGTAATTGAAAAACTTTTTTTCTTGTACTATATTATCCAAGGAGATGCAAGCAGGCATCCTCTCTGCTAATTTATACGATGAGTTTCACCACAAATCGTTTTTTCCATAGTTTCATCGTAACTGCTTAGTCGGTTTTCAATAAAGTTCCATCTCTAAAAGGTTTGTTAGTTTATTTTGAATATCTCTTCCAATCATGTCACGTTGGCCTTGTCTGCACTATCTGTTATTTTATTTAAATATATTCCGCAAAACACATGAAGAGTTAGTAAGTGGACTGGGATCTAAAAAATTGACAAAATCTTTCGTCATCCTTGCATCAGTTATATCAACGGAAAACACTATTCAGCACACTCGTTGCATAAGTTAGTTCACTGCATTTCGAATGTTTTAAAATCCAGGTTCCATGTTGACTTTCAGTCATTCTTTGTCCATTCTTTTAGTACATTTCATGAGAGTTTGTTCAATATTGCTTATTATTAGGGAATCCATTCATTAATCATGGCTTTGAGTCGCAAAGTAGCAAACTTTTGTTGGACATCTCAATAATAACAAGGGATGGTTCCGTCGCTTAAAGGGGTATTTTTCGGACGTTTTCGCGTCGTTTACTTCCAAAATCATGCTTGTAAATATTTTTAGTTTTAAAACCAATATCATATTCTTTGTCAGCATAAAATTTCCTTTAATTTGATACCAAACTCGACTTATTATGGTTTATTGTGATTTTTTTAAAAAAAATTGACGTTTTTTCAAGATGGCGGCCAAAAAAACATATTTGTCGCGACAGTTACGGGTTGCGATTTCTAGTATGTTTATTAGAAGCATGTTACCTACCATTTGCAACAAGAATAGTTTATGTTCCAATTTTTTCTACTTCTAACTCTATTTCGACTGTACTATTATCCTAAGAAATTGTAAAGAGTCCACAGACATCAATTTAAAAAAAATAATAATAAAACTTGCGAAGAGTTGACGAGAGCTCAGAGGACCTAAAAATCGTCACATTCCAAGAAAACCCCGTTGAATTTTACTGTTTAAAACCGGCCGCTTAGTGCCCAATTTAAAACCATTGAATTATTGAATAAAAATGGAATTTTCTTGTTATTTAAGTATAGATTAAGCTTTTGGTTATTCAATTTTTGAATTTTTTTAATGAAATTTGCTATACATCCTTGCCTCCTGATTTTTTTGCTGCAATGACGTTTCCCACTTGTCTGTGAGACTTGTTTCTCGTTCTGTAAAAGCGGGTGACGTACAGGCATAGCCGCTAAAAAGTTTTTTTACTTTTTACGTTTAACCGTAATGTGGAAGTTAAAAGAGAAAGCAAGCATCGTGAAAAGTTTCACCTAAATTTCCGAATCCTCCTAAATCACTTTTAGGGTCTCCAACGACTATCTGGTTATCGCGAAGCTTCGCAAATGCATAGATAATATGAGTGCACAGATTCGCATCTATATTTGAGGTCTCAAATTTGCCTCGGCCTTTTCTGTAGTGGGACCAAGAAGAAAAATAGCAAACCACTTTGTACTTTGGTAGTCCATCACCTAAAATAGTAGAACAAAAATAATTAACTTAAATTCTGAAACTAGAACAAAAGTACATCAATTTTGTATATAAATTTTGGTAAAACTTAGCATATTAGGCATTTAGACCAAAAGAAAGATCGTAGGCAACATTACCTAAAAAAAATAATTGTTAATTCATACAAAGAAAAATTAAAAAATAGACCATCAACTCAGTAAAAAGCTTATTTATTTTTTAATCGGTGTTTTTTTAATTGCACAATTTATTAGTTTATTTAAATAAATAACTATAGCATCTGCTTAAAAATTAATAAGTAAATTTTTCTTTTGAAACAGTTTTAGAAAATTCTTGTCGTTTCTTTCTGGGCACCCAATATACTCTGAAACATATTAGGGTACATTGACAAATAAATTAAACTAACAAACTAAAAACTTTGGCTTAGTTTAAGGTAAATAGCTTATTTTTGTCCTCACTAAATAAGTACCAAATACTAGAAAACCAAAATTTGGTATATTTAATTAATGTTAAGACAACTAAGTAATAACTTTAACTTTTTCTGTAACCCTGTGAAAATTGACTTAGTTTTAGGTTAATTTCCACTTTTAGTGGAAAAAGGTTTCTGGTTAATTTTAAGTTTATTATTGATTTAATAAATGGTAGCACGACCGAAAATTAATTTTGTGTTTTGTTTAGAATTTATATTATTTTATGAAAAATAGTACAAAATACAATATGTTTTGTTTCAAAATCAAAAAAAAATTAAAATAGTTTACATGGTGCACTTACAATGTCCAGCAATTGATCCTTTTGCTTTTGATATGAAATCATGTGCTGAGTCCAAAAGCTTTCCTGCCACGTTGGCTTTCTCACATGTTTGAAAATCCTGTGCACTTGTGTCAACATATTTAAACAAAATCAAAGCAAAAAGTAGATGCACAAATGTCTTTGCCCTATATTAAATAAAAGTTTTGATGCAGAAGATGTTTAAACAACACAATTAAGAAAAATAGAACAAAAACAAAGCAAGGCGTTCTAAAAGAACTAAAATAGCCTATTTTCCCACACTTCTCCCAAAAGGACCTATGAAAGACAAAAAGCCAGACAGATGTAAGAATAGTATAAAAGATAAACTCTAAAGTTGTTACCTTTCAAACAAATTAAAAAAACAATTCTGAAAATCTGACTGTTAGAACGAGAGTTGAAGGAGGAGTACTTTCAGGCAAAAACGGACAGACAAAGCGGACAATAAGCATAAAGGATAGGTAGATTTGATGTAAGTTATAGAAGATCTACAAATTAACGTGTCTTAAATAAGGGGTATGCCAAATAATCAATTGCACTGTACGCTTGGATACGACTGAACTTGTGACGGCCAGAAAATGTCACAGCTCCATATGCCGTTATCTTATTAAGAGTTGTGGTGATAAAATTCTAAATATAGCTTCTAAGAATATCATGAACCTCCCTTCTTTAAGTGATGATCCGCCTTGTTAAAAGAGAATACAAAAAGCCAAACATATTCCGCGAGATAAACTATGAAATCTAACTTTCGACGATCTCAAGGCGTGAAATACATGTTTTTATAACAGAAACAAGTTTTTTACGCTCCTGTTAGAACAACATTTTATAACTTATTATTTTGGGAATTTTACTCAGCTATTCCGATTGATCTAGCAGTTAATTATTTCTGAAATGTATTTCATGTCTCAATTCAATAGCAATCGTAAATATAGTTCGTTTTAAGTATAAGTCACTTAAACAATGATATTGTATAACTTCTTCCTGGAAAAATCCGATTATCCGAGTTTATGACTTTCCGAATGGGAATGAGTACCGGTTGCAATAGATTTGGGTAATTGAATCTCCACTGTACTACATCGCCTTTGACTCTGGAGAATATATTACACCATTATATTGCACTCAAGTAGTTTCTAGAATGCACCTTTATCGTTATCAAATATTGTTAATTTAGTTATTCAATTACTAATAATTTTATCTAACATCCCTTTAATTTTATTGAACCGAATCATGTAGTGGTAGATTTACTACATTTAAATTCATAAGTATTAAATTGGAGTAGTAATTAAAAGTTTCAAACAATTGAGAACTAACAGTTTTAAAAAAATCCCTTAATGATTAATTAAAAATGATGATCTTGGGGCATAGCTCTTGCATAGGCACCCGAAATAGTAAATAATATAGCAGCAAATAGCAATTTAACATTAGACCCTGGACACCGACCCCAAAACGATATTGCACTCTTCGCTCCAGACTTTTTGAGGGGTGGTCCACCCCCTTTTTTTCTGCCCCTGCCGAAGGGGCCTGGCGAAGGGGCGTCACGCCCCCCCCCCCAAGTTTATTTTTTTAAATGGCCATTCGGCAAATTTTAGAAATGTTTGTCATTTTTATTTTGATACCGAAGTGTGAAATTTTTAGTGAAATGTGCACACAGATCAAAATCCGGACACAACGCAACTGCCGACTCACGAAACTCCTGACAAAACAGTGATTCGGCAAATTTTAAAAATGTTTATCATTTTTATTTTAATACCGAACAGTGAAATTGTTTCGTGGAATGTGTACACTGATTAAAATCGGACACATCGCAAATGCCGACTCACAAAACTACTGACAAACCATAAAGTAATTCGGCAAATTTTATAAACATTTGTCATTTTTATTTTAATACAGATTGCCGATTTGTGAAGTTTTTTAGTGAAATAGATAAAAATCCTGACACAAAGCAAATGCCTACTCACAAAACTCTTGACAACCCATAAAGTCATTCGGCAAATTTAAGAAATGTTTGTCATTTATATTTTAATACCGAACATGAAATTATTTAGTTTAGTTTACTTTGAATAATTGTCGCACTAGAACTACACGAGGGCGATTTGCGACGGGCGTCGTAATTTAGAACCACAGTCAGGTGACGAGCCGACACCTGAGTAGGCTTCCAAATTAACCGTTAAGGGCGACATCGTACGCAGCGTCGGGCCTTTTGGAGCATATTTAACGTGCACTCCCTCTAAACGGGGTATTATTCGTCGGACATTTTTGGCTGCACGAGCTGTTTATAGGTCGGCAGTTATTTTGGCGATGCCCGGACCCGAACCTGAAACCTTCCACATGCAAGGCGAACGCCTTAACCAACTGGGCTCCCCAGTCCTTAAAATTATTTAGTGAAACAGATCAAAATCAGGACACAACGCAAATGTCGACTCACAAAACTCCTGACAAACCATAAAATCAATCGGCAAATTTTATAAACATTTGTCATTTTTATTTTAATACAGAAATGTGAAATTATTTAGTGGAAAGTGTACACCGATTAAAATTGGGACGAAAAACACATGCAATTCTTGACAATGCTTTCAAGTAATTTAAATTACATTTCTTTCATAAATACTTTTTTTTTTCCCGAAAATAAATTTGTATGAAAATATTAAAAATTCTTTTTGGCATAAAAAGTATTGATAATTGAGGTTTACATTTGAAGAGCAAAAATTTAAAGCCCAATATCGCCAACTCTGTTTAAAGCCACTTTTGCACTCAAACTTTAACTTACAGGATTTAGTTAGGTTCGTGAACCATATAAATATAAGTGGTTTAAGTCGAAGTTGGAGATTTTGGGATTTGAATATTTGCATGCTTTATTCAATCCAGTTTTTTTTTAATAATAAGGTAATTTGAGGGCTTGATCTCGAATTCGGTGCTCTCTGCTTCAGTGAGCCGAAGTTCTCATTATCAGTGGTTCTCCTCGCTATGGGAAACCGACTAAAATGCAACTAATGTCAGTTACTTCGTTTCAATTTATGACTAAAACTGTGAATTAGAATCTGCTACGTTGCACATGAAACTATTATTTAATTAATTTGAATTTTTTTTATGAAATTGAAGACAACACATACTCTTCAAAGCCCGGGTTTCACGCTTCCAAGTTCTATTCAGCACATCACAAAAAAATAATTTTTTTTTATATTAAACTCTTCAAATTATATGTATATAATGAACATCACTTATGTAAAAATTATATGAAATAATTGGGAAAAATTAATCATAGCAGATTGATAGGGGATATTCATTAAAAGTTTATCAAATGTAACAATTTGGAGATCTGTGAATCAAAAACGCAACTATGCAAAGTGATATAATGTTATCACTCTACTCAACCAATGAAGTAATATCTAGAAGCATCTTTCTCGCGTTCTAGTTAACAAATATTAAATATTGTTAATTTAGTTATTCAATTACTAAAATTTTTATCTAATATCCATTTAATTTTATTGAATCGAATAAGGTTGTGGTAAAGTTACTTATATTTAAATTTATAAGTAGTAAATTGGAGTAGGAATAAAAAATTTCAAAAAATTGAGAACTAACAGTTTTAAAAAATCTATTAATGATTAAATATGATGATCTTGGGGATAACTTTTGAATAGGCATCCGAAATACTAAATGAAAATAGCAGCAAATAGCAATTCATCATTAGACCCCACAGATGGAAATCTAAAAATCTATCCTGGAACACCAAAAAAAGCTTACACCACTCAGACAAAAGACATGACGTGCTGTGCCAGACGGGTGGATGGTCCGATTGTCAATGTGATCCATCTCCCCCCCCCCCCCCCCCCCCTCCTCTAAAGCTAGAAAAAAAGCATCTTCGTATTTCTATACATAGGATACCCTGGGCCCTGAAGGAATAAGGAGTCGTGGGAGACTTGTCGCTACCACTCTGAAGTCTGATAGGGGATATCTAAATGACTTTACAACCTCATTGGGATTGTGGGTTGTGTTTCCCAAAACACAAAAGGACCCTAGACAAGCGTCACTTAGAGTTACAGTAGAATTGTTCTTTTCTGTGGGAAAAGATCCAATGTAACAAGAATTCGTATAGCTTGCCACGAAATCTTCGATTGATTGTTCTGAAAAGGGAAAGTAAAATTACTTTCAAGGAACCGTAGATAGTAGATGAGGCTTCCAAGATTTTTTCTTTTGTCGGAACCTCCGACATCTCAGCCTTTTGTTGGATAAGTTTACGCAGACGTCCAGAGTGTGCTTTTTCAGTAATAAAAGTAGTGATGAGCTGATGACCACACATGGCGACAAGGGGGGGCGGGTCAAATAAGGGGACGTACATTGGATCCAATTCGGTGGTTGCCTTTTATTGTTAAACTGCTTGCTAATTTTGTCTTTCAATTTCAATACTTTCATAGGCTACTTGCGGAGGTCACGTGACCTCGAGAAATCCTGTGCCTTTATTTTGTTTTTTAAAAAACTGTTTGAGAGACAACGTATCGTGTCCCCTGTTTTTTATTTTATTTCGTCGATGCAATGATGCCTGTATGATTTATCATTATTAGAAGAAACTTGGATTGTTCGTTCGAAATAAGGTAAGAAATTACTATTTTTTATTTATTATATAAGTTTAACACGAATGTGGTTGTAGGAGCCAGGAGATTTGCTACTCCGGAGATTTGCCACCTGGATATTTGCCACCAAAAGACTCACTTGAATGATTTTGTCACAGGGACCATCCACAAATGACGCCACGCTTGACAAGGGAGGGAGGAGGGTTCATGCAGCTGTAATTGTTTGTGGATATGGATTGGAGTGTGTGGGAGGAGGGGGGGGGGTTACTATGTAGAAATGTGGCGTAGAAAGGAGGGGGGGGGGCGTTCCTAGCGATGTTCGAAAGTAGAATTAGATCCGGTAATTTAATCTGTAACTTAACCTGAGTAGACAATGCAATTAATTGTGAAATTTTATAACACTTTTACGCGTCAACTTATATCCTTATTTATCTTAGTTCATTATAGTTCGATACTATTCTAATTCTACTTTCGAACATCGCTCGGAACGCTTTTTAACGTAGAGACTGGGCGGCACTTATGTCGCCCAGTGATTTAATAATCATGTTACACTGACACTGATGTCAAATATTTCGAGATTTGACCTTTTGAAAGTTAATAGTGTAGAAACTCATTTCGAAGATTTCATGTTTTGTTTTTACTTGTTAATTTGTCTAGTAATTATTACAGATATTTGAACATGTTTTCTTTAGGTTTTTTTGTTTAATAATGTTTACACTGGTGTCTTAGTATGAATTGAATATCCGCTAAGGGGGTTTTAAAACAAAACTGTGACTTTTCAAATCAAAAAGTTATAGCAAAAATTAAAATAAAATTTTTTGTTTTGATTAAGTTACAAGGTTAAAAGAATTTTTTCCGAATTCCGTGCATCAGAACAAGCTATTCCTTCAGTTGGTCTTTTTAATTATGCTTTTTTGGGGGGGTGTAGAAGGTGCTGAAGCTGATGCTTTTTTTTTTATATGTTTCATTTAAGAAATTATATATATTTTTCTTTCCTTACTAAATAAATTTTCGCGAGTGATTAAAATGTTAGTTCCTCCGTCCTATTCAAACTATTTTTCTAATGTAAAATGCCCAAGGTAAAAATCTTAAAAATACACTTGTTTAATTAATTATTAATTAATTACTTATTTAAAAAGTTTATTTTACTTGTGCATAAAATATAAAACACTAAACACATTTAATTTAAATTTTAAAACGTAAAACAGTTAATAGTAAAAACGTTGGCCAGAAGGCCAAGAATGGGCATTGGATAAAGTAAAGTATAGTAAAAAGGAATATTAAAAAAGTTATATCAATTAAATACATTTAATACATATTAAATAACTTTAAATTTAATTGATTTTCATTTAATTGTTTTTTAATATTAACTTAACATTATTATTATTTTTATAAATTAATTTACATTATTTAAAAAATTTAAAATATGTAATTTGACATTAAATGATAAAAATTACTGTGTATAATTTAAATAACTATGCATTATAATCTAAAAAAAATTGAATAATTATTGAAAATTAGTATGAACTAAATAAAGCATTTACTAATTAGTTCACACAATAAATATAAATTAAGTTTCTTGATATTATAGGGCAATATCCCCCCCCCCCCACCCTTTTATTTGAGTTGAGCCATGAGTTAGCCCCCCCCCCCCCCCCCCCCATGTTGAAGTTCTAGATCCGCCACTGCTTAACCAATCATCAATCAGGGTGTCCACTAAATCATAAGAAAAAAATTCCCTGAGTTTTCCAGGATGAATTTTCTATTTTTCCAAGTTTAGTCGAACTAACGTTTTAATTTTAACGAAGTTTTTCCTATTTCAATATTCTTAAGGCTATGATGAACTACATTTTATTTTTTTTTAATTTAAAGTTATCAAGTTGTATTCAAACCTCAAAATTTCTACAAATTTTTTTACAAATTTATATTTATCGTTACGACATCTTAACATTTTAAATATAGTAATATCTGATAAAAATATGTAAAAGAAAGCCAAATTATATCTTTTTAGGGTGATGTTTTTTTAGGAGAAGCGGCAGGTTGCAATGGCGAAATACCAATTTCATTGCATCCAGGAGAAGATATTTGAATACTTAGCTCTAAAAAAAAATTATATTAAGCCTCTAAATTTAGCAAATGATATATACCTTATTATGAAAAGAAAATTAAAAACAGTATAGAACCGCTAATCCGAACACCCATAATCCGGAATGTTCGATAATCCGGAATGTTCGATAATCCCGAAACGTTTGAATTTCGGCGATAGTCAGAAATTTGTTCGGAATCTCCAGAAAATTTCCAACCCTCCCCTTTTTTTTTACTAAAACTTGTCTAAAACAGAAACCCTAGCCTATAGGCCGAAGTAGGTAAAATGACAACAAAAAAAAGTTCCAAACGTAAATAAAAGAAGTCTTAACAACCACCTCCCTTAAATTTTTAATAGCATTCCTCCGTTAAGAGGGCGTGTGGCGTTCCTGCTGAGGGAGCGAAGCAGTTCTTGTAATCACCAGGTCACAACTCACGAACACTTGATCAAAAGAAAATATTTGGGTTGATCCAACTGGCCTGAGCCGGAGCTACAAAAGTAACGAGACGCTCTTCTGATCACGCAGAAGCAAAAAACTGTGAATCATTATGAGGCAATGCAACCTCGTCGGTGGATGGGATTTCGTAAAAATTACTAGGCAGCAAAATAAGTAAATCAGGAATCATTATTGGATTGCACTGGCCGGTAACCGATATTCGAAGACATCTTAGAGTAATCTAATCTTAATTCATCTTCAAATTTTAATTAGTTTTTGTATTTTTATTATTATAATTTATTATTTAAACTTGCTGTTTATTGAAATTTAAGTATAGTTTTCACTAGTTAGACCGAGAATGGCCTGAGAGACTGGTTGATCCAAATGGCCTGAACCGGAGCTACAAAAGTAACGAGACGCTCTTCCGATCACGCAGAAGCAAAAAAAAACTGTGAAGCATGAGGCAATACAACCTCGTCGGTGGAATTCGTAAAAATTACTAGGCAGCAAAATAAATAAATTAGGGATCAGTATTGGATTGTACTGGTCGGTAACCGATATTCGAAGACATCTTAGAGTAATCTAATCTTAATTCATCTTCAAATTTTAATTAATTTTTGTATTTTTAGTATTACAATTTATTATTTAAACTTGCTGTTTATTGAAATTTAACTATAGTTTTCACTGATATAGACGGAGAATGGATGAATCTTTTTTCGTAGGTGTTAATGGTGCGGAAATTTTTTTTTCTGTGTAAAAGACGACCCCCCTTTTTTCGGCGTTATTTTTGTCCGAAATTTCTCTGCCTATATATTTATAACCTCTTTGAAAATCCGGCAATTATTACCGTTGCGGAAGAAAATGGTTAAAAGCCAGGTGGGTTAAATTTGCATAGTGGGCGGGTGTGAAAACGTTATCTAAGTCCACGGCATTCCGCATATCATGCGGGATGTCGCAGCGTTCGTGTTCACTTGGCGTCGATGCCGCGGCATAGACTTAAGCAAGCACAGACTTAAGCAAGCATAGACTTAAGAAATCATCTTTTTAACTCTATGGCAGCATAGCTTTTCAGAAAAATATTTCTGTCATGGTTCCGTATTTGAAAATAAAAAAATACGGAAATCCATATAGATACGGAGTACTTTCACCTACAGTAGCGCTCATAAGTATTTTGACAAACTCAATTTTATTATTTTAAAACGATTTGTTAATGTCACAAAGTTTTTCATACTCTTAGCTGTAAGATAACGTGTTGAAGGGACGTTAAATAGGTCGCTAGAAAAAAATACACGAAGATATTTTTGTATCAAACATACAAAATGAATTTTATTGGAACATACTGCGCTCAAAAGTAATTTGACACTTCTATAAACGAGGGTAAAACCCATTTTCTTTTGTAAACCTTTGAAAAACAAAAACAAATTGTTACTATTTGTAACCTGAGTAGCTAATACTTGGTTGCATTGCCCTTAGACCTAAGAACAGCTTGGCATCGAGCTGGCATAGAGTCAATCAGTTTTTCAATGGCACTGAGAGGAATTTGGGCCCATTCCTCACGCAGTGCTTGAAGTAAGGCTGCTTTGCTGGTGATTTCACGTCGCCTTATCCTCTTGTCCAACTGATTCTACATGTGTTCAATTAGATTTAAGTCAGGACTTTGACTTGGCCAATCCAACATGTGAACATTATTTTGAGCAAGAAAGCCTTTAACATGTTTGGAGGCATGTTTTGGGTCGTTGTCATGCTGAAAAAGCCATTCACCCTCAAAAACTTCTTCAGCATGGTTTAACATGTTTTCTTCTAGAATCTGAGCATATTTGGAGCGGTCCATGATGCCTGCAATGTGGAACAAAGGACCAACACCGGCCCGTGAAAAGCAACCTCAGACCATAACATTGCCTCCACCTTGCTTTACGGTGGGGACTTGGTGACGAACATCGTACCGAGTGTTCACAGGGTGTCTAACATACCGTATACCATCTGACGAAAATATATTAAATTTATTTCAGCGCTAAATAGAACTTTCGCCCAATCCTTCTTAGTAAAAAAAATTGTGCTTTTCGGCAAATGCAAGTCTGGCCTTTCGGTTCTTCACTGAAATTAATGGCTTCTTGATGGGACGTCGGCCATTCAAACCGTGGTTCGAGAGGCGACGTTTGACGGTGGATACATGAACATCTACACCATGTGATGCTTTTAAATCGCGCGTTATATCGACAGCAGTGAGGCGTGGATTTGCAACCGATCTCCTTCGAATAAGCCTATCAACCATCTCTGTTGTTTTTTTAGGCCTGCCTAACCTTTGTTTACTATTAACTGTGCCTCGGGATTCAAATTGACGCTTCCATACACTCACATTTTGTCTTGAGAAATTAAAGTCTCTGGCTACACTTGCTTGTGACCGACCATCTTGTAATGCCGCAATTGCAGCCTCTTTGAGATCAGTAGAGTATTCTCTCACCTTGGGCATGTTTTTATTTACATTCTGGGATGTCAACACAAACGTAAACCACACTGAAAACACAACAAAATGGCTGTTAATTTACTGGGTAGCAAAAACACACACTTGTCAAAATACTTTTGAACCCAGTGTTTTGTAAAAAATAGGGTTTTTCTACCTGTGCTTACCTTGACAGCTTTCTCCAGCGGGGGTTAGATGTCAACTGCTGCGCTTTGCTCACAAGACTGAAATGTGACGGATCTTTCACAAGACTGTGCCCTTTAGTGGCGAAAACTGTTTTGTCAAAATACTTATGAGCGCTACTGTATAGTTGTCATAGAAAAAGCTCCGAAAGATCGACTAAGCGCATGCGTCGCAGAAAACTGCTCCGACGGCGAAGGAAAGAACGTATCCCAAAAAACTTAATTTTTCCAGAATTTCTTTGTTTTTCCCTGAGTTTTCCAGGGTTAGCGGACACCCTGTCAATATATATCTATAATAATAAAAGAGTCTGTGTGTGTCTGTTTGTCTTCGGATCGTAAAAGACCTACTTATACTGCCCTCAGAAATTCGAAATTTTTAAGATAGATTCCCTTTAATACCAACGTGTGCACCTAAGGCTTAGTTTTTTCATATTTGTTCCAGTTTTAGAGAAAATTCAAATTTTCTGAAAAAAATACACCACTTTCGCTCAAATCCGATCTTTTTTTCTCTTTCCTGATGCCATCGGCTGAAAAAATTAAATAAAACTTTTAACGAAAACATTAAAAATTCAAAACGTTTATTTTATTCTTTTGCCATTACCTTCAGAAACTAAATTCATTATTTGAAAAATAATTGACATGTTTCAAGTGACGTAATTCCGCCAGTCTTCATTCCTGGATTTTATTGTGGGTTTATTTGATGATTTTGACTATTGATTTTTCTGTTGACTGCATGTATGCATATTTAAGCAATAAATGTATAGTTAAGCTATTACTGAACTATGATGCCTAATAAAGGCCATCGCACTAGAGCTATTAGTGTTTTATGTCTTTATTTTTTCGCCAAATACGTTGCCAAACTCGCCAAATTATTAATTAAAATTCGCCAAATGGGCAATTTCTTTTATAATTTATAAGCTGGTCGGTTGTTCGAAGGTCATTGTGTTAGAGCTGTATAATGGGTGTGTTTGTATCTATATCTATTTTCTCGCTAAATTATTTCCCAAAACGCGCCAAATGAGCTAAAAGGTATTCTATAACTTATTTTTCATTTAGGAATTTTAAGGCAATGAAACGGGATTTTATACTTTATAACGAGCGGGAACAATAACATAAGTTTATAATCCTATAACAGGTTATATGGTAAACATATTTGGAACGATTTGATATTATTTTAATCCGTGCGAAGAACGGGTATAAATTTGCTAGTATATGATAAAAGCGAGGAAGTAGATTGGATTTGGATGCATGTCATATTAAGTGTATAATACACCTAAAATAATTTTAAAGAACTTAGAAAGTATAAAGTAAAATAACCGCACAGATGAAGTTAGAAAATCGGCACTGTAGAACAGTTGGGATATGTTTCCATGTTATTTACGCATTAAAAAAATTAAAACTTGGTTTTCTGTACCAAATTTATGATTTTCATACCAACTCATATAGCACAAAACTATTAATGAGAATTTGTATGGATAAGAAATAGAGAACTGATGATGAGAGAATTGTTTTAATATTCATATTGTCTTAATATTTCTTTGAAATTAACAATTAAATTTTTAAAACTTGGCACTATTTACTTGAATAGCCGAATGAATTATCTTTTAACTAGTAATGACATGTCCAGCTGAAAAAAGATACAAATATTATATAAAAAATTAAACATTCTCACAGAACATATTCAACTAGTGTTCGCAATACTTAAAACTGTATTAAATTAGTTAAGAGTTACCTTTTCAGGAAGGATTTCAAAATGAAAAGAAAGTTGATATTAAGTTGCCATTATTTGCTCACAGCCACTTTGCATAGACACTGGACACATTTTCACTATGCATAGACACTGGACAAAATATTAACTAGAGAATTTTTCCCCCAATTAATGGAGTAAGCTAAACGTTAATCTGAAACCTTTTGGTAACTATTATTTAAACAGTTAAAATGCAAAATACGCATGTTTGATGTATTTTCTGTTACCCTATCTAGCTTAGGCTAGTTACTTTGTAAATAGGTTTTTTTTGACAATTTCAAATCTACTTAAAAATAAAACTTATTTGTTCAAGCATCATAATTTTTTGGCCTACCAACTTTCCCTCTTTTATTAAAGTTCAATTTTTTTTTAAATAGAAAAGTACTGTAGGTGTTGATATGGTGGAGATATCTGCCCATAACAATGAAAGTATGCCCTTTCAGTTTTTTTTAGAATTTGTTTAAATTAAAAACACTAACATTTAGCAAAGGAACTCAAGAATAAAAAAATTTATTGGCTAAGTTTTAGTTCAACATCAGACAACTTTATAATAAGGAAAATCACATTTCAAGTATACCAGACTCATAATCGAAAGAAAAATACATTTACATAGAAAAACCAATATATATACACGAATTCTCAAATATGAAGTGGTAAAAAAAATTATTTCACAAAATCAATGCTAAAATTCTTTGATGACTGGCAGGCTTCACGTTTGTCAAAAAGTTCTGCTTCTGAAGTAAAAAAGTTATCATTCGCACCTTTACATATGGATATAATCGGGTTATAGAAATTTAATGATTCTAATGATGATGTGGGTAGACATCAAGGCAGCCTCTCAAGTTTGCGCTGGATAGTCTTGAATTCTCGCATAAGGTTGTTGACATTGGGTACAGAAAAATCCATGGCTTGAAGATCGACAAGGTAATCTGATATGACGTCCAGACAAAACTGGGTGAAGGTTCTCCTAAAAGGATAATAATTTTTCATTTCAAATCAAATTTTTGATAAATACTAAGCAATGTTTTTACAGGGTTATACGTTTCTTTAAAATGGTTTCACACTACGTTTTAAACGTAAAAAGTGGAAGGTATTATAATCTTTCAGTCCGTCCGTCTGTCACCCACTTTCACAGAACGAACTGCAAGTCGCATAAACAAGTGGGATACATCATTTTGAAGCAAAAAATCAGGCCAGCTTACATCCCAAATTTCATTTAAAAAAATTTATTAGAAGTATATTTAAAATTCAAATAACTAAAAATTTAATCTACATTGAAATAACATGCAAATTCCATTTTCATTCAATATTTTCACTGTTGCCATTTCATCAAACGTACAAGAAACTTTATTTAAAATAAAAATAAAACTCTTGAAATATATTTATTTATGTGATATGATTAAGTTTGGATTGATGTCATATCACAATAGAGTTCTTTTGATGGTTCATTATATATGTATGAGGAAAGATGCATTGCGAATTCTAACTTTGAATAAAAAATATGCAAAAGTTCGCTTTTATTTTTAAAGCATCAATTTTACTAATTATTATTTATTCTTCTCCTTTTCGAAAGAAAATTAATGAACATGGGAAATTGTGGCGATTAAAAGATATTTATTAAAAAATAAATTGCATCATTATTTTTCGAATTTCAAACAAATTTAGCAAACGATAATGAGTAATTATTAATTTGCGAAAGAAGATTAATGAAAATAGTTAATTTTGGCGTTTAAAAGTTTGAATTAAAAATAAATTATTAGCTAAAGGCCCTGTTTGTTGAATTTCTTTCTGAAGTGTATAAATAGTGCGTTTTTTTGTTGAGTACAAATATTGTGTGTAAGCGGTTTAAGTGACAGATTCTGTAACAAACCTACTTGTTTTTTTAAATAAGGATTTTTTTAAAGGTTACTTTTTTAAAAAAAACTTACCCTTATTATCTATCAATGTGGACACAATTTTAAAACTTGTTTAGAAATTTAATTTTTATTACGTAAATATTAACTTAGAAGTATGTCCCCATATAAGCTACATACAAATGGTATTGTTTTTAAAGCTAGCCAAATTTTAAATGAGTTTTTCCCACTACAGTCGAACCTCGTTAACGGGAACTCGCTTAACACGAAATTTCACTTAAGATGAACTGAAAGCATTTCCACGGCCTATAAAGCTTTGCTAAAAAAAATCTTTTAACATGAAATCGCTTTAGGCAAATCCCGCTTAACCCGAACAGAAAATTCAGAATTTAACCCTTTCTTTCTCAGTATTGCAAAGTACAAATGAAGCAAAACATATATATATATATATATAAAAGAAATTTTTTTTTAATTAAACCTAATTTTTCTATAGTATGTACTTCTCCTAAAGAACTTTATTAATTTAATTACTTATTGTAGCTATACATGTAAATTTTTAGTACATTACATTATAAAATTAGAACACTTTTTAATATTTTTTTTTTTAAATATTCACTGGTTCAATGTAAAACCATTCCTAACGGTTAACATAAAATTCGGTTAATACGAAATGTTTCGGTGCTCCCTTCGAGTTCGCGTTAACGGGGTTCGACTTATATACTAAAGCTTGTATATAGGAAAGATGGTTTAACTGAATTTAACAACTGCTTTAGAAACGATTTGTCGTTGTAAAAGAGGTCTTTGTGACCAAGTTTGACTGTATCTTACCTCTCATTTACTGGGACAATGGACGGCGATTCTGCAAAATGGTCGATGATGGCAACCAAGACACTCAATAAGTGCAAAGGCCTTCCACTAGAGGTCCAGCAAGAGTCTTTGGCCTTGTACAGCTTGTGGTAAATTTTCAAGAGATCCACTATGGAGATGCCAAGCTTCAGAAGGATGTCAAAGACCCATCCAGGAGATGAAAAATTTAAGGTGCAGGATTTGGATTCTAGTAACTTGATGATGTAAACTGAAAAAATATTTTTTTAAAAATCTTTTTAATAAAAAAATGACTTTTTAACAATAAAAACATAAGGAACTATTTTTAAGCCATTATTACAACAACAAAAAATACATTGCATGGTTTTTTACACTTGTGTAAATAGAAATATGTATACAGTCAGCATACACTTATTTTAGTTTGACAAAATATAAATCAAATTACCAAACTGAAGTTAATGTTTTTAGAGTGATGTGATGATTTAAATAATATTGAGCAACACAATTCCTACAAACGTAATACAAAACTAAGCATTCTTAAAAATCAGCTCTTTTTTTGTTGTTTTTAAGGACTGTAAATTACTATTATTTAATGTTTCTTTCTTGGAATTTGTGGGGAACTTCGGGAGTACATTAAGGCTATTGTAATACTGGACATCAATGCCATATCTTTATTAGGGTCTATGATAATTTTATATTTTTCTTTATAGATTAATTTGGCAATAATTTATAATTCCATTAAATAAAATTATAAGAAAATTTAATAAGGAGAAAATTTAAAGATTACTAAAGAGGGAAAAAAAAGTTGCACTATGGCAAAACAAAAAAATTATCTTTCTTCAAACTACTTTTCTTTGGCCTGTAAAAATCATGTCTTCTATGTTTAGTAATTAAAGGCACTCCTTCATGAAGAATTGGTACTTTTACTTACCTAGGGGAAAATAGTCATCACAGCCTACATATGGTTGACCAATATCATATATTTTTTGTTGGATAATATTGACTCTTCTATCTGTTCCATTAGCAATGCTCTGTACTGTTGCTGTAGACATAAAATAAAATTTACTAACTCTATATTTGTTTTACACTGTGATAAAACAATTTTTTATTGTTATTATAATCTTTAAAACTGTTTCTACTCAATAAGAAATGCACAAAGAACTAACAATCAAGGATAAATAATTGAACTTTTCTTTACCTGACAAAGCACCCCAAAGTTCAAATTTAAACTCAAAGTGTTTACATTTGCAAAATAAATGCAAAATAATAAACTAAGGATTCCCAGAGATTGGGAACAAAATCAAATCAAGGAGTTTTCTAGAAGTATTTTAGGAGTCTTAAAAATTTTCCACAAAATGTTTAGGACAAACTGAGCCAGCATATTTCTTTAGACATTTGAGGCAAATATTATAAATCAAAAAAGCAACTCATCACACTTGGGACAAGGCAAAAGGAGTGACACATATGAAATATGATTTGGCACATGGTAGAACTGCACATGCTCGCACATTCTAGCATAGTTAAAATAAATAAACGAAAAGTTGTGGTGCAATCTACTGGTGTTTTCACATCATATAAAAATTAAAGGAGTCTAAGATTATTATCTAATTTTTTTCAGGGGACCCAACTAATTTCCAGGAGGTATGGGAACTCTGTAAACTACTATTTTCAAGTTTAATAAATTAAGCAATCAATTTTGGATTAAGTAAACTAATGGCATTAATTTAAAAAAAAAACTAAAATCCTCTAAAAGATCTTGTATTTTTTTATACAACATAAGCTAATTTTTTTGTGACAGATGTCACTTACATACAAAATAACTTACAGTACTAAAAAAACGTACCTTTATCAATAATGCTTTGCCACAAACATTCAATCAATGCAGGATCCTTGAGACCACCACACTTCAAAATGGCCAGTTGACTCTCAGGAAGGTCGAAAGGAACAGCAAACTCTTCATACAACTGAAACAGGGAAAGAAAAATGTAAAGATAACACTTTTAACCCTCTAGTGCAGGGGTTCCCAACCTTTTTGCACCTGCGTACCACTTGACCATCTGGAGAAATTTAAGAGCGTACCACCAGACCTAAATATTTAAAAAAATGTATAATATTTACTCTTCTAAAAGTGTTCAAAGGCTTTTTGAATTAAATTTCCGAGGAACTAGATATTTAATGATTATATATTTGTTTATTTATAACATGCTTATAATAAAAGAGAACTAAAAAGATTAAAATGGTATTAATTTACAGTTTTTATTACCCATAGGTCAAGAAACATACAAATGAAAAAAAAATAGTACAAGCTCAGCAAAAAACTAATCATCATACAAAATATACTTTTATCGTCTTTAGGGTGAAACTTGTTTTCCTGTGATTAAAATATCAACATTAGGAGTAATGGAACTTATCTTCACTCTTAAGTCCTCTTCAACACTTATTCTGCTTCTATGTTTATTTTTTTATGTACAAGAGTTCTGAAAATCCACTCTCGCGCAAGTAGCTTGTAACAATGTTGCTCACCATCACTCATGCGTATCACCTGAAATTATCTCGCGTATCACCGGAAATTTTCTCGCATACCACCGGTTGGGAACCCCTGCTCTAGTGTATACTGTTGTCATTTGGCAATATACACTTTAATCCACCTTAAATGACTTTAAAATATTGTTAATGATCGGAAACTTTATTGGAAGCTATAGTGATGTTTTAGAATGAAAAAGTTTCCTTACTATACAAGGAAAAAAAATTATTTTATGTTGCATACAACTAAAGGGATACAATTTCTCTAAATTTAATACATTATCCTCAATGCTAAGCCTATGGGTTAAAGTATTGGTTTAAGCCTAAACCTTAGCGTTAAGATTTATCTAAAATCAACAATAAGTTTCAAGACTATTATATCCAGTTATTGGAATAGAACATTTAACATGAAATTATAGCGAAACAATGCATTTATGTTTCTGTGGGAAATCCGATCAAGATCAACTCGATTCAATAGTTTTGTTAATTTTATAAATCATACTGAAATACAATTAACAATTGCAATCGAATCAAGAATTTTAACATTTTGAAAATAGAAATCTAAAACAAAGCTATACCTGTTGAATAGTTTGGAAATTTGAATTTAAAGTATTAATGGCATCATCAATACTGTTGCTTTGTAGTGGAGAAACTTTGCAAATATCCTTTTTGTGCTGCAAGGAACTCAAAATGTGAAACTGAATGCGGGCAACCTATGGGAAGAAAGACAATTTTTAAAATTTTAATTAAAAAAAGTACACTACAAAAATGAAACAATACAAATCACAACAATCACTCTATTCATGCTACTTTGTCAGGGGGGCATGAGCCTGAACAGAGGATGTGTTTCTGCTTGTGGTAAGTCATAAGATCAAAAAACACCATCTGTTCATGCTCTGTAGCATGAACAGTGTGATTATTTTGATTTTTATTGTTATTGTTTTGCATTGCTTATATATTTAATATGATTTACAGATTTAGTGCTGCAAAGGAATTATATTAGGATTCTTAAATTAAATTTGCTTTGTTTTTTTTTGTGTGTTTTCATTGTTTGTTTTTTTTATTTCATTTGTGATAAAAAAAAGAACAAAAATGATTTACATACTGCTCTATAACAATTTATTAAAGTAGGCAATTTAGAACTATAAACATCAAAATTGAACTTTACGTTTTTACGTGCTTATACTGAATTGGAAAAAAATCAGTAACGGCTAAACACATTTTGTCCCCCTTCATCCCCTCTACCTCTCTTCGTCATTAGAATATGAAGGAATATGTAAAAACAGATTGTTATGTTTGCCTTATAATCTCCACCCCTTTGGGTGATAATTTTTTTAAATAACTTCCGAAATGACTCTTTCAGTACAAAAAGAATAAGCTCCTAAAATTTGATACTGGCAAGATTTCATTATATAATATCCTTTGATAGTTGTTGAAAACACATTACATTTTTTATACAAGAACCAACCAGGCTCTACAGTATATTCAATTAAATTTATAAACACAAACAGCATTTAGTTTTTACATTTTAATACAGTCTGAGATTATGGGAAAAGATAGTGAAACCATTTCTTATATTTTTTAAAAATAAGATAACTAACCTCCATTTTTTCCTCAAGTTCGTGCAAAAACTCCCCTTCGCCACTGGAAGACATCCTCATTTCAGAGCCCTTGATGCACATAATGGCTCGGGACAAGTACTCCATTCTCTGACCCAACTTTATGTCCACACTACAATTTCAACAAAAAAAAAAACATAATTTTACTCCTTAAGCTATTGGTGTGTGCATTATCTTTTAATTTAATAATATTTCTTTAATTTTTAAAAAAGCATGCTATTGCTATATGTTTATTAAATAACTTTTTTTTACAAAAATAAAACTGTCTAGGTATAATTATTCTGTTAATTTTTATCTATTATACAGAAAAGGGCATAAACATGTATGGCTATGTCCTGACTATGCCACAAAGGCAACAAATGCCACAAAAGCAACAAAAATTGGCGACTTGGCAGAGTCAGCTCCTATGCTATTGCATCGCTTGGCGCCTTTGGCGGTCGCCAAATTTTGTTGCTTTTGTTGCCTTTGTTGTCGTAGTGAGGACATAGCCTAAAGTATCTAAGTTTAAACACATGTTTGCATAAAGAGTGCATTTAAAAGAATTTTACAGTTATGAATTCCAATGATTGTTTAAAAAAGTCAACAGATAAAAATAAAAGGGGTTTGCTAAGAAAAATGCACTTTAGAAGTTAATGCATTGACAGCCAGCGATAAGATAGCTTGTGTCCCGATTTACGATTCACTGATATCAGCACAGTATGATAGAATTAATGGATATCCTTTTGCCAGCAGTTCTTATGACTTCCAGTTACTTTAAAAACTTAATAAACAAAATAGAAAATTGGTATTACAAAGTGTAAGAAGTTAAATTTTATAAATTTATACAAATTTTTATTTTTATCTACTTTTATTGACACAGGTGTAACCACCTTCCTGTTCCCATAGCATTTTATTAATCAATCACACTAGCATTTAAAGTCTTAACTTTAGACCAGTTGAAGTGATAATAAATGAAACAAATAAAAGCTGAGATACATTTTTATTTTCAACTATACCTCGAACTGCAAAATTATTATTTTTTTTAAATAAAGTCAGTTTTATTTTATTTTAAGAAACTAATATAAAAACAGGATGTTTTTCTGTTTTACATCAGCCTCTATCAATGACAGTTTTTTGTCAATATCCTGTCCGTCAACGTGTTAAACAAACTTTTACAAAAAAACAACAACAACATACCCATTCTTGTCTGCAAGTTTGGCCAAAACTCGAGCTGCAGCGGAAAAATTCTGATTTTTCTCATAATACTTCCACAGCAGATCCAACACATACAAATTGTCAGGGCGAATGGAGCTGCACCTTTTCAGATATTCTTCCAAGAAATGAGATGAAATCTAAAAAAATAATGATTTTAATTTGATACAATCCAACTTGGCAATACCTTCACACCCCAAGCAAACTTATGGTTATAGAAAAATTTAAATTAACAAAAGGCCTAAAAATTTGCATGAATTTTTTGTAATCAAAAAACAACACCCATCTGTGTATCATGATGGCATGATTTAAGTGGCAAGTGCGAAAAATGAACAAAAATGACCAAACATCTAATTTAGTTTTATTCAGATTTTTTTAAAATTAAGTTCAAAAGAGTAAAATCCTGCATTGTTTTAATATCGTGTAAGTGTCGCAATAAGCTAAGATTCAAACCTCTTAATAGATCAAATTGGGTCTTTTAATTCACAGTTCTTGTTAGATTTATCAAAAAAAAATCTTTTACTGGTAAAAGTCACCATGAATTATGTCACATATTTGATTTAATCATCCTTTAAAGCAGGGGTTCCCAACCGGTGGTACGCGGGAAAATTTCAGGTGGTACGCGTGAGTGATGTGAACAACCTGAGGCTATTAATAGCTTCTGTGCGCATGAGCAGAGAGCAGGCAAACATAGTACTCATTATTTTAAACATTAATAACATTATTTTAAAAAGAAATCTTTAATTTAACATCTGGATTGGATGTAAAACCTAGTACCCTTTGATCTTTCTGCAAGCTCTGCTATTTTTGATGCCATTTGTTACGAGTTACTTGTGTGAGAGTTGACTTTCTGAACTCTTGTACATAAAAAATAAACATAGAAGTAGAATAAGTATTAAAGAGGACTTAAGAGTCAAGATAAGTTCCACTACTCCTAATGTTGATATTTTAATTACAGGCAAACAACAAGTTTCGCACTAAAGACTATAAAAGTATATTTTGTATGATGATTATTTTTTTTTGCTGAGTTTTTACTATTTTTTTAGACCTATGAGTTATAAATAAAACTGTAAATTAATACTACTTTAATCTTTTTATTTCTCCTTTATTATAAGCATGTTATAAATAAACAAATATATAATCATTAAATATCTAGTTCCTCGGAAATTTAATTCAAAAAGCCTTTGAACTCTTTTAGAAGAGTAAATATTATACAATTATTAAGATATTTATAGGTCTGGTGATACGCAAAAATTCCTAAAAAAAATCAAGTGGTACGCAGGTGCAAAAAGGTTGGGAACCCCTGCTTTAGAGTGACAGCAAGGTATTAAGATCAAATAACTTTTTAAAAAAAACTGATTCGCCTGTAATTTCAGATCACGCTTTCAATTACATAATATTGACTATCTTCATAATTTAAAAATATCACAAATAACGAACAATATTTGATCAAATATAACTCACGGATAGTAGCTTGTCAGACTTATTTCTCTCAATCAAAGAGTCATATAGAGCCACATGGAATAGTTCATCATCTGTCTTTAAAGAAGTTTCCAGAATCTGAAGATACTGTTAAAAACAAAAATAAGTAATGGGTATTAACTAAATAATCATGTAATTAAATTTTAATCTTACAATTCATAGTAACTAAGTTTCACTTAATGTTTGCAATTGCTTAGCTTATAATTTAAACAAATTCACCTAATATAATAAAAATATACTATTCCAAAAGATTTAAATGACAATGTGATAGCATTAATTTACTGGAAATTTTCATGTGGCTGTTAATTAAACGTTGTTGTATGGGGGGGGGGGGGACTAGAAACCCCTGAAACATTAGCCACATGAGTTAAAAAGTTAGGTTGTAATAAAATGAAGTAAAATCTTTTTATTAACCATATCAGAACTCTCCACCGTGACTTTAAGATTGCCTTTCTGGCCTTCTAGTCTTTGATTTAATAAATATATATCTTAGTTATTCAAAATTTATTAAATTTAGTATAAGCATGTACAAATGAAAAAAAAAATCAAAGATAAAAACATACTTTGAAATATTAAACTAGTAATAACAATTTACATTAAAAATAGCAGTGATAAAACAAAAATTGTCTGCTTCATAATAAGAAAGGTAAGTTTTTCAGCTTTGTGATTAATTACATAATAGTTAGAACCACTGAGTCTAATGTCCTCAAGATGAACATAATCTAAGCTTTTTAATGGTTTAGTTAGCAAGAAAAAATCTCCATTTTATTGATATTGAAAAAAAGAAGTGTTTAACCCATTTCTGAAGATTGGCAAGAAAATTTGTCATTCAAAAATGAGCTTTTCTGTTTAAGAATAAATAAACACAAAATATAAGACCAAAAAAAGACCTTAGTCCTCAGCAATTTATGTAAGACAAATTAAGTTATATGAAAAAGAATTTTAAAACTTAATATTTGCAATAGGAAATAATTTTAATTGGAATTTGTAATAGGAAGGTGTCAATGGTTGTTATTTGTCACAAAGTTGTTGTTAAGGGGTTAAATATTTTTATTGTTAAACAATTTTATTCCACTTGGGTTGTAAAAGAGTAATTTTTGACCTGAGAGCACACAAACTATTGACAGCATATTTTATTAATGATTAATTTTTCAGGGTTATCCCTGATGTAATAAATTTAGGACATCAATCAATTAACTTAATATAAATCTAAAGGTTTGATGCATTCTTAAAAAAATTGAGATACATAAGAATATACAATTATTAAATTTAGAAAAAAAAGGGTATATTACATGGACTTTAGCTTCCTCTGGGGTAAAAATATTAGGATCTATGCTAGGTGGTGGACCAGGAACTTTTGGAATGCTTGGAGACTGAGGGTGGGAGTTGCTCTGGAACTCAAGGTCGTTGATAGATTCTATTATGTGTTTGTAGCACTTCATTCTAAAGGTACACATTTAATTTTTAAATTATAATTTGTACAAAGTCTTGCTAAACTAATAAATATTTTAAAATATATGGAACAAAGGAATTAATTTTTTTAAAAATCAACATTTTATAAAAAATTAAACTGTCGTATAAATTATAAGTATGTATTGATTATAAAAGAAAAATATTTGAGAATACAATACATTCACATTTCAATTACAAAGTATGTTATGTATTTCAACAAATAATACAAGTTTAGACAGAAAAACAAAGAAATTCCTATTAACTATCAAGAAAATCTAACCATTGAACTATGCATATTTAAAAAGAACAAATTAACTGCTTTCAAAATAATTATAATAATAGTCTTAGACAAGAAAGATGTTTTTAAGTGAAAAATTTAAAAACAAAGAATTACGAAAATACATCTGTATATACAAAACAAATGGGAAACTGTTAAGCAGTTAACGAATAACAAACAACATTACTTGCCTGTTAGTGAATGCCTGTAAACCATGATGATCGTCCTGGTGTTCACCATTTTTATAGTAATGTAGAGCCAAGCCCTGTGGGTCGCGGCGTTGAGCACAGCAAAGGCATAACTCAATGACTCCATGGTAAAAGCCAGCACTGCGGAACAGGCCACACATCAGATCAAGGTCCACATTTGGAGCAATGGATTTACACAGCTGAAAAAGGACAAAATTCAATCATAAAAAATAGATAAAAGGCAACAAATAGAAGTAAAACTTTTGTTTAGCTTAGTTAAATTTAAGAAGAAATGGAGACTTGTGGAAATATTTAAAGCAGTAGGTAGGTGGTACTTTTTCCGGCCCTTTCTTTGGCGACTTTGCCTAATTGAAAGTCACCAATAAACTGACCAGACCCTATATCATAGTTATACTTTGGAGAATGAGAGTTTTACAACTACACCCTTCAAGTTAATAATATTCAAGTTAAACAGATTAAATTTTTATCAAAGAAATGCTGAAATACAAGACAACTACTCACTTTTAAAGCTTCATGCAGTTCATGTTCTTTATCCATTTTGTTTAAAATATTCTTAGCGTTTAGTACGATTTCATGTGCCTAAAATTTATAAAACAATTGAAATAGGCGCAGCTTAAAAATGCAGATAATTATTGCATTATATTCATTGAATAAAAAATTTCCATTGATAAATTTTTCAATATAATTTAATCCAATTTAATTTTATAGCTTTTAACGGGGTTTAAAGACCATTTGAAAATTTATTAGCACTGTATAAACTTAATTTTAACTTTTTCGTAATTTAAAATTTATAAAATGCATCAATTTTATATTCATATGCATCAATTTAAAAACCCAAATGAATAGATTAATTTTTATTACATCTGCATACTTTATATGTAATTAGAGTCAACAGTAGTAGAACATTAGCAATTTTAAGTGCATTTTTCTTTATAGGGGCAAAAATTGTGGCTTTTTCCAAAGGTTAAGTAAAAAATGAAGTGATCTTAAAAGTACCATAATTAAGGGACATTTAAATACCAGTAGCATATCTGTCATATTAAGAGGGAAGGTCAATCCCACAGAGCTAATGCTTAGTTTTGAAGTCCTAACCTAACCGAAAGTATTGCTTTGCCACTGTCAGCGTTTTTTTAACCAGGTATAAGAATTACCATAAAATCAAAGGAAAACCAATTTTAAAGGAAAATATCATCTGGTTTGATTATTAATTGATAAAACAAAAATAGAGCTGACATGTGTAAAGTATTTTGGGGCATTTTATAACTTCAAAAATCCAGAATTTAATAATAAGTTTATATAGTTATTCGACACAATTTTATTTAGTTGTTATGATGATTTTCATACCTGATGAAAAAAGGCTCATACATCAAAGCACTACTTCCACAGAAGTAAGGATTTTGAAATTAATGAAGTAGGTCTATAGAACTGATCATCCTTTTTAATTGAGAAAAGGGAAATAAGACATACCCTAGAGACAGTTGCATCTTCAACGCGATATATTGTTGGGCAAAGTTCTCGCAATCGTGAACTAATGCTACTGGTACTGGCATTATCCTCCAGGTAGAAATTTATTAGTGCATTTGTTAGACAAACTGAAAGCTGGAAAACAAATATAAACCTTAAAATTACCATACACACTTGTTTTTAAATTCTGTAAATCCTTTGAAGAATATAGACACAACATGCACAGATGTAAATCAGTTATTTAAACATTTATACTTGTACAGTAAAACTTCTCGGGAGCGACCACCCTCCGTTCTTAGAAAAATCGGTCATTGGGGGAGGGTGGTCTCTTTGAAAAGTATCATCACTGAGCTGCTTAAACGTTAAAATCAATTTTATAAACAATAGTTTGGTAGTAAAAATTAAGAAAAGTATACAATTTTCATTATTTATTTTAATTATATTCAAAACAAGGTCCTATTTTTTACAATACACATTTAACTTACAATCTTTTAAAAAAACAAATTTCTACTTGTTTAATTTTTTTTTCGATTTTACGGAATGTACCTTATATTTCAATTTGTTTTTAAGTTCTGTAAAAAGACTATTTATTGAAACGTCTTTTGTGTTTTGCAAATTTAACATTCACTGGTATTCCTCCATTCTGTGAGTTTCTTTAACTCCTAGCCATCAGCGATAGCACCTTGCTTGTGTGAGGGTGGAAGGGTGGCGTGTCCGAGCGTCACCTTGGCTAGGGATGACAACGTACATAATTGATGGCCCTACCTTCCATTTGTTAACTGCAGTAGAGTGAAAGAAGCTTCCTATTGACAACTCGGACAATTCGTGGAAGGGTCTTTCGAAATGTACCTTTTAATAGCAAAGAGGGGGGGGGGGGGTGCACTGAAGTAGTTCAAACTTTTCAGGATGGTGAACAGAACTCTTCCACGCGCTAATATGGATGAAGGTAATTCAAAGGCATGGGTGCCACTCTTCAAAATTTACAAGACTGAACTTTAAAGATAAAAAAATACCGACATAGCGTTCTTCTTACAATTTTAGAAATAAAATATAACATTATCCCTTCAATCAGCAAATAAAACTTCAATGTTACTAAATACAGGGTTTCTGCCAAAAGAAAGTCTCAAATTCATGACTTTCCATGACTTGAGTTAACAGTTTTTCATGACTCTATAAATCACATCCCCCCCTAAAAAAAATTCAATTTAAGACACCTATCTAAAATTGACAGCACAAATATAGTAAACTATTTTTTATGATTGTGTGGACAATTTTCATATTGGCTTAATCAAGTGCAAGTGCAAACATTTATTTTAGAAATAAATAATTGCGACATAAAATGATTTCAAAATGTATTATATTAATAAAGTGAAAAAATCTTCGTTAATGTAAACCTATTGCAGAAGTAATGCTTTATGTATTAAATTTTTCCTTGATTAATTATTCCAGGGCTTTTTTTTTTCTATAATATGTGTGCCTCATATTGCAATTGCATTCCTTCTTCTAATAACGGGTTAGACTTGCATTACAAAACGCTAAAAAACACCAGTTAACCAAAAAAACACCCACATATAGCGATCCGAAAGTCGTGAATCTCCAGCGATCCGATAGTCGCGAAACTCCGGCGATCCGAAAGTCGAGAAACTCCTACCGTTCCGAAATGCAGCGTAAAGCGGGTAAGCGTGAGGATGGACGAAAACCAGGAGACTCTCGCCTAGATCAGGAGACTTGGCAACTCAGCACAGGTGATGTTATAGCGAACGCCGGTGCAAAATACGAAAAATATTTGCATACGAAAAATATTTGCATAAAATTTTGAGGAAAAGTCTTAATTTGCCTATTGCGTGTTCGGCTTTTGTTCAGTTTTTTTTAAAAGACGGAATTTCGTCCCCCGGACGGAAAAGTACCCATGTTCAAAGGGCGAAAAACGCAGACAATGTACAGTATCGGCGGGAAAGCAAGATTTACTTTTTGGAAAAGTGACCCCCAGATGAGACCTGGAATCAGGTCGTAACTGGAGGTATGGTATGGTCCGTTCGAGAGGTATTTTTAACATTAAGCGTATAGGGGAAAAAATCAGCGCCTTGAAAAATGGCCCCGTTTGCGGAGGTGGTCGCTTAATAGAGGTGGTCTGTTGTAGAAGTTTTACTGTATTTTAATAATTAACATAAAGTATATGCAGTTTTAAATGTTAAATCTTGGAAGTCCATTAAAACTAACTTACACATAATTTTTGCAAATGTTTTTAATAATTTGTTACTGATATAATTTGAAATATTTCTAGTGACAAAAAGTTTGTTTTAAAATATTTTTCAAGTCATATTATATTTCTTAAACAATTTATCATTTATTAAAAATCGATTGTATCAAAACTTAATCCGAATAATTATTGTGAACACATCACATATTATTGATGAGTAAAACCTTCTTACTTCTTTTCCATCTATAATGAAATCTTTAAAGCTTATTATCTTCATAACATCTTGCTGTGCCTGTAAAAGCAAAATAAAGGAATTTAAAATAACATTAAAAAAAAAAACAAGACTGAAAATAATGTTTGTATATTTTCCCATTCAAAAATACATTTTGATACTGAAATAAACTTGCCAACTACTATAAAAAAATATTTAAAAACAAAATAACTAAACGATTTCAAAATCTCACTTAATGAACTTTCCACCTCACATACCATTTCAATAAGCATTTTAAAAATGTAATTATATTTAAGTTGGGGAAATGATCTTTAAACCCATTTGAACTGGGATTTAATTGTACAATTAAGTCATAAAAGATAACTATAAGTATGCAAGTAAGTATTCCATTTAATAAGATAATATTAAATTAGTAATTTGTAATATCACCAATCAACTAAAAAAAAATAGTATACATTGTAAATTCATACAAAATTGAATTTTTCACCTGTGGCAGAAAGTTCATCACTCTTTCAAACTGATGATCACACAAGACTTTCCAAAGGGCTAACATTTCATAGGTATAGTTAACTAGCTGAAGAAAGTAGGCTAGTGAAATTCTTTCTTGCAATACTGCTTCATCTGAGCAAATGTAGACAAAAATGTAATAAATGATTTCAAATATTGAAAAAAAAGCACCTTTAAGATCATTCTTTTAACATGCCGGAAAAAAAATGCGAGAAAAGAAATAAGGATATCTTCTGAGAAAGTTGGGGTTTTCTTCCCTCTTTCTTTTCACCTTTCTGAGCTTATCTAATTTTATTACATTTTGCTAAACAGAATATTAGTTTGTTTTTTAGCAAGGCTAAAAAGATATTTCTTTTAGGCATTTCAAAACATTTAAATCTAAACTTTAAACTGCACTGCCGATCAGTTTAAGTTGGTTTATTTTATCTTTGTTCAATGGCTGAATATTTATATAGAGGGCATTTTCCTAGATTTAGAATAAAGGAGCTTTTTTATTTTATGATTGGAATAATATAACCTATTTCAACATACTCTTCCAAGATATAATAGATACAATTTGGTAAGTCAACGACAGACACAAAATCAGATACATACTGAAGTTTACTGATATATACAATTCTAAATACTTAAATAAAAGTTTGGGCATAACACCAACTCACTTTGAGTTCTTCTAAGGTAGTTTAAGGATGATGTTTCACTTGGTGGACTATGACCATTTTGAGCAAACATTCTGGATACTCCAACATTTTGTGTCAAACTAAAGTTTACAAATGAAAACAACATAAGCATATAATTCCTATTGAAACTAAGAATCACAATCTAAAGAAAATTAAAACAGCTTTGACAAGTAAACCTTTGAAAAAATTAAGGCTGTCATTAGGATAGTAAAAACACTAACTTTAAGATTTACAAATTTATACAGTAAAAAAAATTATAACATGACTCGAGGCAAGCATCGGAACAATTTTTACATTCAATAAGTAAAATAGTTTTTTAAAATATATCATCAAGTAACAATGTTGTATACAATTTTCATAATGCTTATTTAGAAAACAATTGAGAATTTTTTTTTTTAAATATCATTTCATCTATTTCAATGACAAAAATCGTACTTTCATTTTTGTAAAAAAAATATTCAATTTGAAAGAAGTACTTTAAAAATTCTAACCATGAACTTACGTCAATGTTTCAGATTATAGCTATTTTCTGCAATCTTAGCATCTAATCTTTCAAGCTCAAAGTTATCTCTATTTTCAATGATTAGACCATTTACAATTTAACTTTCAATTTATTTTCTAAATTCAATAATACAGACTCTGAAATGTATTTTTAATGTTAAAACTTGTGTTTTTCCTTTAGTTCAAAAGAGGAAAATACTTTTAGTTCGTCTTAAGCAGAATTACATGTTCACTTTCAGCGAGTTGTTCTGTTAACAAGGTTTGATTCTAATAGAGGTAGTTTTAGAAAGATTTTTAACCATACCTTGCTACTGCTGGGTTTAAAAAGGACTGATTATTCTTTTGTAGAAATTGCTTCAGAGATAATAAGTGTTGCAGATAAAAAGCCAAGTCTTCTTGTGACACATTGCTAAGAAGCTAGATTTTTGTTTTAAAAAAAATAATTAAAATAGCTACTTTTACATACTTAAACTTTGAAGATTTTAAATTTAAAAGTGTTTTTTTTTAAATAATAACAGTCTCAAACAAATTTGTGACCACAAACACATAACTTAAAGCTCAGGTTTTTACAAATTTGTTTTCATAAATTCTGTAAAATTCTGTTTTTTTTTGTATAGGATACTTTTTAGGCAGATATAATTTTTTGAAGATTGCTTATAAGAACTAAATTTTCTCTAAACAGACCCTTGATACACAAATGTGGTTTATATCAATATTTTAACTAACAAAGAAACTTGGAAAGAACAAGATTTAATGGGCAACAAGTCTAAGAAATTAAACTTAAAACTAATATTATTAAGTAATACTTACATAAGTTACTTTAGACTCTTCGATGGTTTCGTAAATTTCAGTTACTAACTTTAAATTCCAAATTGGCCTACAAAAATTTTAAGCAATTGAAAAATCTTGATAATGACACAAATTATTATTTTAAATATCTTCCCAGATATTTATTTTAGTCTTACCAATTTCAGTATAACTACTTTGACCTTCTATGCATGTAGGGAAGCAGAACTTGCCCACATCAGAAGATATATTTAGACATCTGTGATTACATAGAACTTTAAATTTGCACATTTCTAAAATCTGCACTGGGTTTTCAATCAAGTTATACAGATTTTCAACCCTTTACTAAGCAAAATTTTCATTTATAAACAGAACAAAACTCGTATTACTATTGGCAAATTTAGCTCTTAAGAAATATTTGAAACGTAATTATCTAGCAGCCACTTTTAAGCAACAAAAAAAGGTGTAGTATAGCAGTGTGATACTTAGTTATATTATGCAAGTTTAGTAAAGGTGTTTAATAGTACACATAGTTAAATAGTACACAGTGCAAATAGTAGTGGTATTGTGTATGTAACATAAAATGCAGAATATTATAATGGATAAGACCAACATTGACGTTACCCAGTGCTTGTTGCTGGTTGACAAGTTGCACTGTATCTCATTAAGTCCTTATTAAGGCGGAATAGGCCCGCTGGACCGGGGATCTCCAAACTCAAGTGCCTCAGTGTTAATCCAATAGCGAAAAAACTATTTTCTCTGCCACATTTCTCCGGCTGTATTGAATATTTTTACAAACGGTTTTTTAAATAATAAATGTAGATAACTTACAGGTCTATCTTCCCCCTTTTTGAAATTGCTTTGAATATTTTGTGAAAAAGTATTTATGGAAAATTTAAAAAAATATTCAAACCAATTTTAAAAAGTGGGAAGGTCGGGACCTGTTAGTCAGCTACATTTATCGCATAAAAAAATCCGCTTGTAAAAATATTCAATACAGCTGGAGAAATGTGGCAGACAAAATATTTTTTTCTCCATAGGATTAACACTGATGCACTTTGCTTTGGAAACCCCAGGTCTAGTGCCCCCATTCCCCCTTAAGTAAGCTATAACTAAAGCTAACACAAAATATCAAATACCAACATACCTAACAATTCTTGAAAAATACAAATAAAGACCATTGTGTTTCCCTGAGAACATTATCTCAGGTGAAACAGATAATGTTGAAGTTGCAGGTGTATTTGGAAGCTGCTGGCTCAAAGCACTGCCAGTAGGAGCTGACAATTGCTGCACTGGGCTAGATACAGGTCTCACAGGACTATACATATCTGGTTTAAAAGTAGTTAAAAATTAAAATTTTGAAGAAATCAAAACTAAGTTGCTAAAATTTCAGAAAAGAAAAAGGGTATTTTTTAAAGTTTTAAAGCATAAATAGCATTTTTATGCTTTAATTAGCAATAGAAAAGACATTATGGTGGTAGAAAAGTTTTTCATATGCAGTGTTTAAAACACTTCAATTAATTTCACTAAATTCATATTATAATTGAAATTGAATTAAATATTGCAATCCAATTGTATTAATCTGAGCACTGATAAAACAAACTACTGTAAATTCAAAACTCTAGATATCCATGTCGTATTCACCAATAGCATTGTCAGATAAATTGAATTCCACTCAAAAAGAACCAAATTCCGTAGGCCGTTTGGCTTTCAAATTAACAAAATTTATCAGTAGTTTGATAAGTCTAAAAAAGTTGGCATTTTAAAGAATATTTTTTTTATTTTAAGGACAAGAATTTTAATGTTTGTTTAAAAAAAATAATAATAACTGAAAAATGGCTTTTCCAATAGAAAATATATATTTAATCAAGACCCCTTAATTAAGGTTTTACGAGATTTTTTCAAGTAGATGGGCCAGTCTTGCATATATTGTGCATTGATGCACTGTAAAAACTTACTAGAAAATTGAGGTTGGGGAAACATTCCAGACATACGCTGCTGGTTTTGAGGAGTACTGGCCCACACTAAAAGATATATTAACAAATATATAATCTTAAAAAAATTCATAATAAAATAAAATTAATTTATATAAAAAAAATAATAGAATTCAGAAAAATTTAAGAAACTTGACTGATTGGATTTCTGAAACTAAAACTGATTCTCACTATACTACTGAAATTTATACTTTAAAACTAATTAAGACACAGATTAACGTATCTATAATATCTATTGAGCAATAGTCTTTGAAATCATAATTAAAACAATTTTTGTTTATAACTGAACTACATTTTATCTGAACAAAAACTAGTTTTAAACATCATACTATTCTATTTCTAAATAATACACTCAAAGTGACACATATAGTTTTAAATCCTTACTACAATTAAGTACCAAATCGTACCTGGATTTAAAGAAGAAATACTTGGCCGACCAAGAGACAGCTGAGATTCTATGTTACTCATTGGTGCATCACCAATTTGCTGCGGACCATTGCGAGGCTCATCCCCATACATGAAAAAAGCTCTGTTGGCCCACTCTGCAATCTAAAATCGGTGAAAATAACTATATTTTTGAAACCCATTTTTTCCTTAACTTAAATTAAAATGACCAATTATACCTGTTTCTCTTGTAAAGTTTGCGAGCAAGCTAAAATAAGGCACATGGCACAAGCCTGAGATTCCTAGAAATAGAATAACTCCTATTATTTAAAATAAACCTATACTAGAACAATTCTTAAAGATGTTTAAGGGATAGATTAATTGTAACTTGTAATTAAACAAGTAACAACTTAATTGCACTTGTAATACCTTGTGAATCATGAAAAAAGCTTTTACAGCCTCAGAGTCAGGACCTTTATGTTCTAGAAGAAGTTTATAAAGTTGGTCAACAGGTCTTGGTTTTCTTAATATAAAACTACCCTGAAAAACAAAAGAGTACATAAAATAAAACACAATCATCTAGATTCTTAAACATAAGGAGTTGAAAAGAAAAAAAAATCCAGAAAGCTTTCCCTTGCGTAGTAGAGAAGTGTTTAAAAATTTAGTCAAGATAACCAAAATTACAATTTCATTTCTTATAAAAAATATCTCTGGTAAATACAATAAAGTGTCATTGTCAAAGGAGTCCCAATTAATAAAACAGCTTTTTAAAAAACCAAGGCATTTAAGATTTTCAGAAACAAGATTCAGTTAAACAAAATACAACTAATTAAGTCTTCTTTTTGGTGGCTGCGAGAAATTACATGCCCGCGTCATAAGCCCAAGATAGGATATTTGAGAACCGGCGAGTTGGCAGATTTTCAGGACGGGAAAATCATCAGGACCCATACCATATGATTGTATGGCATGTAAAAGATCCCTTGAGTACCCATTTGGCTTGGGTTCTCTCAGCAAAATTAAAAAAATACTTTAACAACCACAGAGATATCTCAGATTCATTGTAATCTGAGTGTCTAAATTGGTATTGAGAGATGCCTAGATGGTGCCACAACAAAAAAATGGCTCTCAGTTCAAAATATTAAAACAAGCAATTATGCAATTGCTACTTTTTTTATGCTGATATAACATCCAAATAATTAGACTCCTTGTAGTCAATATTTGGAAACTGCCTGATTAATGTTACACCTTCAACAAGAGTTTGCTAAAATGAACAATAATGTATTCAAACATGAAAAAAAAACCTTAAACAAAATCATGAAATTCATACACCGAGATACATTTGAAGATTTTCAATTAATAGAACTCGCACAAGATCAATATCAATTAACACTACCTGTGTAGAAAGAAAAACAAACTGCCTTGATGGTTCTCTATGTTGAGTAACTAGAATTGGAGGATCACAGGTTATCTCAGTGTTTTTCTTCAAAATAGGTACAGGTAACTTGCTTGGCACTTCAGCAATGGACCAGGCATTGCCGTCTAACATCACAGTAGTCTAAGAAAGAAAACAAGCGATTGGAGGAACCCTATTTAATCATATTTTTGTAATCCATGGTTTGAAGTATAGAAAAATTTATATAAAAATATATTAACACAAAAAAAAATAGATTTTGAATTTCAAAAAGTTTTTTAACACATACAATTTTAAAACAAATTTGTAATTCTATTTATATATCATTAGATTTAAAATTTAAAACACTCTTGTTGGTAAGCAATCAAGTAAAAAACATGTTTTACTTTATTAATCACCAATTAATACAATAATAATTTTTTTTCATTTATTCAGTATTTTAATATTTAAACTATAAACATTAGTTTTAAATGGAAAGAGAGGAATGAAACCACAGTTCATTTGGTTAACAGTTCAAACCCCAGTTCATCTTTAGCTAACATATACATATACACATATACATATATATATTTCAGAATTTCTTATTTAATTATTTTAAAAAACAAAATTTAACTAAAATAGTTGAATAACTTCTTACATTTGTCTCAATCAGTTGTGGATAAAAAGCAAAAGAATCATTGCTAGTTGAAAAAACCACATCATTGTCTTCAGTTTGAGAGGATGACAGCAAAGTCAAACCTGGAACAAAATTTACTAAGTATTACCAGACATGTTAAGAATCATTTGAAAAGGGATTAATTCCATCCTAAATGAAATAAATATTGCTCACCTTTACCATTTGTTTTAAATAAACTACAAATATTTATGCAAAGGTGTTTAATTAAAGAGAACAATGCAAATTAAAGAGTATACTGGTCATTACTTTAATCTATTCAGTGTATATTCAGTCATTATTCGAATTCTGGATCTGAAACTGTCATAGTTTATATGTGTACTGATATGGTCTTGACAATTCCAGTTATAAAATAACAAGAAATCTAGGTGTTTAAGTTGTACTAAAGCATATACTAAAAAATCCAGAAAGGAGTATTTAAACAATTTGATTTTTTTTAAATTCATAATATTGATTCAAATAAAGAGCAGATAAAATATTTTGATTTTGACACATAAAAAAACTTCTGTGATGATTCATGCAAAAAAGATGAAGAATCATTTCGTAGAAAGTTTTGTTTAGCTTAGAAATCTAAAAGCCAAAACTCCTTCAAAAATTTCTTATTGACTCCCTTTCCTCAAATCAGAGAACAAATATTTACCTTTCTTGTAGTAAGCCATGTGCACATTGAGTGGTCTTGCAACTGCTGCATTTGCAGCAAAACCGGGTGGTAGTCGAACATGGAGAAGTGATAACGTATAGGGTCTGTTGTCTCCGAATCCACCATTAGTAGTAAAATAAAGCCGGACACCTATAAATGTACAACTCATTAAACTTTTATAAAACTAAATCGCCATAAAATTTTAACTAAGCATGATTTTTTAAAAAAACTTTTATTTTTTAAATAAAGATATGATTTCAAGCTTATATGCTTTTTTAAAAAACTAATATTGATGGGAAGAAAATATACTTAATAGTTAATATTGAATGATAATTTTTAATATTCGGACAATTAAGCAACTTTGCTTTACCTGACTGAGTGATAGCAACTAGATGAACACTTTTGGATTCTTTGGCATCAATAGGACTAATATGAACAACTGGCAAGAAGTTCTTTCTGTCAATTGTCCTAAAGAAATTGAGAGCAATTATTATCCAACCATTTTACAGTAATAAACACTGCTCAAGGAACAAAGAACAAACATATCACAGTTCTGCCAAAAATATTATATTAAAGCTACACAGAATAATTTTTTGTTCATATTCACTTCCAAATTACTTAGCTATATACAACTGATTCAAAAAATTAGAATGCAAAAAATAATGGGTTTAATGTTGCTAAAGTGTCTATTTGCATATTGCGTTTAGAAGAAAATATATTAAACATATCTAATTATCTTCAGAGCATTTATAAGTATAACATAAATATTTATTTTCATTTTCTTCATTAATAATTGACTATTTAAAAAATATTGCAATAATTCAAAGAATTAGAATATCTGGACAACATGGTTCAAAAAATTCGAATAATCAACATTTTTCTATTGTTTGAGAGAACAGCTGCAGGATTAACATCTGCTGGACTATAAAATGTGTTCCGTAGAAAATGAAGTTGTTTGGCCTTTGATTTTAGTGTAGTATTTGCTTAATATGGGGGGAAACAGCGACTTATCTGAGGCTGTGAAATTTCGTATTGTGTAATTGCACAAAGAAGGAAAAACAATACTTTTTATAGCAAAAGAAGTGAAAATTTTTAAGCAAGTGTGAGTAGAGTTTTGAGAGAATATTCTAATAATAAGTGTTTTCAAAATGAACACTTTAAAACTGGTCGAAAGCCAGTAACTTCAACAAGAGATGAAAGGCAATTGAAAAAGATTGTGAAGAAACATTGCTTTCGAAGTGCGAGATATTTGCAAAGAAAATCTAAAGAAAAGGGCATAAATGTCTCTTAATCTACAACATTATGACGACTTCACAAATTAGGTCTTAGATCATGTGTGCATAAGGTAAAGCCATTATTATCATCTTAGTAAAGGGCTACAAGAGTTAATGGTGTAAACAACGGATATTTTGGGGACAAGATGATTGGAAAAAGGTACTCTTTAGCGATGAAAGTATGTTTTGTCTGTCTAATGGGCATCAAGGTATTCGTGTTTGGAGACTTAAACAAGAAGCTTATAATAAAGAGTTTAAAACGTTCTGTTAAATTTGTGAGCTCTTTCTTATTATAAGGCTGCATGCTAGCTATGTTGTGTATTGTTTCCACTACAGTCAATTCAGAAGTCTATCAAGAAATTCTTGAATATTTCATGATTCCTTCAGCTGACAATTAAGGTGATGATGATTTCTTGTTTTAGAAAGATTTAAACTCTTCTCACGCTTCCAAATCAGCAACTAAATGGCTCAAAGAGAAGATCATAACTGTACTCCCTTGGCCTGCGAACTCAACCAATTAAATCCCAGCGAGAATTTGTGGGGAATTATGAAAAAATGATTTCAAGAAGTTGCACTTACAGACAAAAAAACACCCCTAAATTTTAGTATAAAGAGCGCATGGGCAAATTTGGATTAAAAAATTGTGAACCTTTAGTTAATAATATGCCAAACCATTTAAGAGCTGTAAAATTAGAGCTAAGGGTGATGCGACAAAGTACTGATTAGCAAGTAAGAACACTTAGAAATTATGAATTATTAATTAGAATTATGATTATTATTAAATTATGTGCCCACACACACAATATATTTACATTATTCTAATTTTTTTAACCATGTTAGGAAGTATTCTAATATTTTGAATTTTTTGTCATTTGCTAATTTAAATATATTTTCTATTTCATTGTAATATGTTTACCTTTTTATAAATCTACAAAATATGCAGATTTATATTATAATAATTTATATTTGATGATATCGTTGATTATTTATTTGATAAATTAGAATTTCAATTCCCTTTTGGCCATATTTTTTTTCATTATACTTTTTTTTTTAATCGGAGTTGCATATTATGAAAACGATTAGTAAAATGCAAAAATGGATTCATAGAGAGGTGGACTTTAATTAAATCACAAAGCTCTTGCACTACTATATATATATTATTTTTAGAGTTCCATGTTTTGGGTTTTTTTCTACTATTGCTCCCTTTCATTTAAAACTAAAAAATACAAGTTAGTAACAACAAAACTTAAAGAATGGAACATTTGTCATTTTTTTCTCTGTGTTTAACGGGAAAAAAAGCCGTTTACAGTTTTTTAGGCAGCAGACCTATGCAATTATTGCAAGTATGCAAAAAATACCTGGCTATATCAGAGGCTTGATTGACTATAGCATACTGGTGAAGGACATGTACTTTGCTCATCTGTTTCCCATCTCTTCCCAAATCAAATACCTAAAAAAAAACATGGTAAAAAAAAGCACCTCGTTTGTGAAAAACAGCATAATGTCTAACAGTGCAACATTTACACTGTCGGGAAGTACAACTAACTTTTATAAAATTTGCTTTTCAAACATCATGAATGACAATTAAATATCTAGAGAAACTTTTGAAATAAGAAAGATGTGTGAAGAGCATTGTGTTTCACTTTGAACCGTAAGCAAATTTACTTTCTAAAAGGGAAAAAAATTGGAAATTAAAATTACCTGAATTGATCCTTTTTCTAGTCTAGCGTATAAAATATGCCTTGTGTCATCAATAGCAATTTGAAGCACAGCATCTGCAAAAACATTACAAAATCAAAAATTAGTGTATGAATCTAAAAACCCTAATGGACAATTACAGCGTTTTCCACAAACATATTTATTCGATTAAGCATATTAAAAAACCTCTAAAACTCAAGCATTTCTGGTTTTAAAGATGTATTTATTTTTAAATTCATTTTTAAAGTTAATGATACGTCACTCCTGTTAAACCTCTCTTAGCATAACAGATGACGTCACGGTTGGCTTTTTTTTTCTTGGCGTGTTATTTCGTATCACATTTCACTGTATCGCTTTTGAAACTGTGAAACGTGCTTTTATCCTTATCAAACTCTTAAAAAAGTTATGCTATTAAACAGAAACGTGTCATGTTCATTCCAGTTAATTTCTTCAAACGTTGAACGATTTCACTAGACTATTCCGATCAGATCCAACATTCAATAGTTCTGCAATAGCTCATACGCGCTCTAGTGTGTGTATTTTAACTAACAACCAAACTTGGAACAAGCTGTTTAACTTCCTTGATATGAACTGGTTACAAATAATATTGTCTTCTTTTAATGAGGTTTCGCAGAAAGGTTTAACTATTTTATAAAGTGTATTACAGCATAGATCGAAACATCGCCAAAAACATAACAGTTGACGTCAGAGCTGTTTTCAGTGACGTACATTTTCGGCAAATTTCAAATGCATTTTTTGTTGAAATTAAACATATTTGTGAATATTTAACCTTACATTCGGAATCTGTAGCTTCTAATGTACCAGAAAAACACATATATTATGAATTTCGCGTTACATGCAACTTGTCCATTGTGATTTATTATAAAAAAATAAAAAGTAAGTCACAATCGAGTGTCTTTTCCAGTTAAGTTTTCATATTTTCATTTGACAAAACGGCATGCAATGTATACTAGAGACAGATTACAGATTAAATCACTTCTCAATTAGTCACATTTAGCAATGAATTACTTAGATGTGATCAAACCAATTACAATTCTCAGTAAATTAAATTTAGGTTTATTTAGTTTAGTTTTTTATTTTAATTTAAGGAACAAATGAATACTTTTATGCACTTAAATCGATACATCAAACAAACAATAATGTAAGCCAATTTTATTGCTTACCATCCACAGAAAAAGCTAGGTTTAAGAATGAAGGTACAAGAAAAGACAAAGAGCTGCTGGAGTGGTTAATTTTACGACACTTTCTACTAAACCAACTATCCTGAGCCTAAAAATAAAATACATAGTACAATTACTAATTAAAAACAACAAATTGGTGAAAGTTAAACAATTTAGTTCTTTCAATAGTAACTAAAAAATTATTTTTTAAAAAATTGTATTTCAAAACTTCCAGAAGAAAAATTGCGTTGGAGTTTGAGAATAAAGTATAGGGTCTCGTTTCAAATTCTTATTTCAAACAAAATTTTATAAAAATAAAGTACCAATTTTAGGCAATTTATTCAACATCAAAAGAAATATTCTGCAATGGGAAAAGCAAAATATATAGGCATACAATTAATTTAATGTTAACATGTTCATTTTTATATGCTTTATTTTACATCTGATACTTTTATAAATATACACCAATGAAAAGTCAAGTATAAGACACCAAAAGAAAAAAAATGGCATACCTGATAAGAAAATTCATAAATACAACCATCTTTACCACCCAGAAAAATACGACCATCATTTGTCCCTTGAAACGTACACATGTGAATGTTATCAGAAGGAAAAGAAAATAATGGTTCGGGTAGCATGTGCATTTCTTCAAATGGTGTGCTTCCTACAAACAGAATAGGCTTAATATAACTAGTTGTAGCAATAAATTTGATCAGCTTTGGAGTATTAGTTTTTGTGATTTTTTTTTAACTACTAAAAATCATGATAAAAAGCACGAAGAAAAATTATTGAAACTTTAATAGCTTGACAATTTAATCTGTAGCCAAACCAGTATGGCAAAAAAACTTGTCTTTCTTAAAATGCCTTTATTTTTCAACAATTGCAGTACAAATTATATGTATCTTTCAAGTATGGTCCATACTAGCTAATCCGAAGTGTTTTTTTTTTGGGGGGGGGGGGGGTAAACTGAAGGCCTTTGTTTACAATTAATCCATTAACTAGATAATATATCATAATTGCCAGGTTAACTAAGAGAAAAAAAATTCAAGACCCACCAACTCTCTCTTCGCAATCCAAGTTTAAATTTTTTCAACTAATGCTTCAGACTAGCTATCATGGATAATCGATCTCAAAACATGCTTTGGCCCTAATAAGTTCAAAACTTCGAAATGTCGGAGGAGTACAGGCAAGTTAGAAATCAAAGATTAGTGAAAATCCTATCAATTTAAGTTGTGCCTTAAGGACCACTGCTATTTGACCACTTAACTTCATTTTTCCCATCCAATGAAATAAAATCGATTGTCATAGATTGTAAATATTTTTGATTGAAATTTGCAGTCAGATATGCTTGTCATTAAGCATTTCTAATGCTTTTTTTTATTACAAATAGTTTGGTTTCCATTTGAAAATGGGGAAACGACCGAGTTTTAAGTCTAACGATTCTCAAAACATCAGCATTACTCTCTTGAAATTTGGGTGTTATCTTTAACACTTGTTTCTCAAACAACCAAAGGAAACATGGCTAGAATTTACAAAAAAATCAGTGAAGCTTCTTGCAAATTTTGGGAAATTGATCCTGATTACGGCACTTTGATTTTTCTTCCAAATGTAACTCTTATATTTACACAAACTCATAAATTGGTAGCAGCTTAATCCTAACAAAAGCACTATTAATAGTTAAGTTAGTTTGAATTATCCTCGCACTAGAGCTACACGAGGGCTATTGGTGACGGGCGTCACTATTTAGAACAATAATCATGCGACGAGCCAACACCTGAGTGGGTACACAACGCAACCGTTAAGGGCGACATCGTACGAAGCATTGGGATATTGAAGCATATTTAACGTGCACTTTCTCTACGCGGGGTATTATTCGGCAGGCTTTTTTGCTTCACGAGCCTTTTACAGGTCAGTAGTTATTTGGCCATGCACAGACCCAAACCTGGGACCCTTCTCTTGCAAGGTGAACGACTGGGCCCCTAGTACTATTCTTAGTTTTGCTAATTTGCAAAAGGTGCTATCACAAATACATGAAAAGCAATGTTGTATGATATGAATATTTTAATAAATGGATCAAAATATGATTTCAAATGCTATGAAAACAGTTTTAATTTAGACTAGGGATTTTTAAAAAACTTTAATACTTACCTCCATCTTGGGATGAGAAATTTACACCAAGAATCACAATTTCAGCAGGTGTTGTTAAACATAGTAAATAATGTATGAAGTCTTGAAAAATGTCTGAAATTATAAATATATAATATAGCTTTCAATTTTTTTTTAAGAATGGCTTTTAATTGATTCATTCATTAAAAAAATGGGGGGCGAGTGAACATTGGTTTATTATAAGTTTGAATTTAAAAAAACAAATGGTTTTATAAATAAAGCAACAAACCTACCTTTACTGCTTTAAATGCAATCTCATTTCATCAATAAAAATAAATATTATATTTTTAATAGGTTTTTAATTAAGTTTCAGTTTCTAAGTCCATGGGAAAAACCTATTCTTCAACCTATGTCAGAATATGAATTGGGGCATTCTTAATAGTTTAGTAAAAGCCGCTTCCAGATTCATGGTCTAGTAATGGCTGTAGGTCTGAGCAAATATTAGGTCAAAATTTGACTAAAACTGCTCGAAAGATTTCCTTTTCTTAAATTTCCATAATTTTTTTCTCCGTTGTTTTTTATTTTATAATATAACCACATTTTTTTTATGTAAAGTAATCCTTGAAACCTCTATACAGTATTTTTTTTATTGTTCTACGAAGTTTAGTTTGCCTGATAGAAAATAAAATCAATTAATCGCTTTTTACATAGCGAAATGTGCAGAGTATATATACATAACTGCTGTTCAGCCCTTGGCGTCATTTTGAGATTGGCGGGCGGAACGACCGTTCCGTCTGATGTCAAGAAAGAAAACATTGCCACCTCTCTAAAGTTAAGTGTAATTTTTAAAGTACGTTTTTTTCTGTTCATTTGTAAATTGCCCAATATATATTTAAACCTGGTTATGTTACTAAAATTATACACAAACTACACAATAAAAATTATCACAAAAATTATTTTAAATAATTAAGTGTTATTACCTGGTTTAGGCTTTACAAGCCCAACACACAAAATGGTTTCATTGAGGCCATCATAGTAGGCAAGATCACTCCTAAAAAACATTTTACAAAAGAATACAAGGCATGAATATTTTTAAATTTTTATAGAAAATGCTATGATTTAAGTAAGTTTAAGAAAGGGAATAGTATCTTTAAGCAAGGTACAAAAATAAAAGTCATAAAACTATTTCGTTTTGAACACTAAAAATATAAAACAGAAATTTTATAATTACCCATCATGAAAGGACCAAAGGAATATATTGCTATCAATTGTTAGCCAGGCTCGGCCTATTTCGGGAAACAAGCCCATCTGACAATTGCTTTGCATAACTAATTGATAAGTTAACGAACAACACATTTTTACAATGGTAAAAAAAATTCATATAAAATTTATAAAATATCTAAGCATAGCACTAGTTAAAGTTTTATTTATGATAGTGTTATAAATAAAAACTAAGCAATTTCAACCGAATTTAATTGCTAAAAATAACAAAAAAATACAAACTTGTATTGAAAATAAACACTAAAAACTAGTAATTTCTGCTAGTAATATCAAATAAAATTCTTGTAATATGAAATGTTGAATTGACAAGGCGAAAAAAAATCACATGATCAGATATTGCTATTCTACCATTTCAGAAAATCAGCAACCAATGTAGTATGCACACGAAAATTATAACTGTATATAAAAGGATACACCCAAACTGCTCTACTAGTTCTGTCGGCAATGGAACTCTTTTCACCAAATCCAGCTGGGCAAGAGATTGAAGGCTGATGCCTAACTCTGATACCCCAGGGTAGTCTTGGTCTTTGAGCCCACTGACAGTTGGAAATGTGGCTGAAACAGCAAACAAATATTAACAAGAAAATTAAGATATCTGAAGAGCTTAGTGGAAGAACATGCTAGGTGACAAAAAGGTGAAAACGAGAAAATGAGCTTTTAAGTTTTTTGTGTGCACTTATATAAGTTAAAAACGGCACTTACTAAAGGTAAAAAAATGTAAAAAAAACTTAAAATTTATGAAAAGGGGGAAACTTGTTATCTTTAAAGGAGGAAATAACATGTTCATTGCTACAAAAAATCTCAATTTTTCAAAAATTTCACTCGGCATATGCTTCCACTAAGCTCTTCATTTGCATAAAAAAAATCTTGTCCTTCTTAAATCACCAATATGCAGTTCTTAGTTTAAGTAATTTAATAACAGTTTTCCAACTTAGAAATGCATACTTTAGTTAATTCTTGTATTAAAAAATCTCCGAAAACGTTATTGTCTATTGAATAACATAAAAGCAATCTAGCAAAAAAATTGCCTCCAATTTCACTATCAGGAGAGAAAACTTGTATTTACTTTTCCCTATACTTTCAATAGTCTACCGATCAGTCCACTTTTATATTTTTACAAAACAAATTCAACTAAAATGAGGTTAGGAGTTTATGAAGACATTTAAAAGGCATCTCAACCCTGAGAAATATTTCAGAAGCACTTACCTCCACCCATTTTGATGCATTCTGTCAATTCTGGATAAGAGTTGTCAAGCTGCATCTGTGTTTCAACAACCTTTGCTGCGGTTTCAAGGACATCTTTAGGCACACCATTTGCAGAATGAGAAGTATTTACTAATGAAGCTAAAACTGCCATGTTATCCTGCCAAAATAACAAAAAAAAGTCATGTTTGAATAAAGAAATTTAATCATTTTTAATAAAAATCACACCAGCAGGTAAGTCAGGTTAGTTACTTAAAATTGCAACATCAGATCGTCCCTTATTTTTTTCAAAACAACCCTCTTAAACTGCATTTTAGCCGACTAATCAGACAACGTCATTTACAATGTAATTTAACATAGTTTCCAGACATTTCATCATCTTCATCTATAGATTTTTTCTAAAAAATAGTTTTTAAAAAAATCCATTTCAAAAGAATTTAGTAAATGCTATATAATAAGCAGTGTTAGTTTTTCTTAAATATACATTTTTGTTACAATAACTTACATTTAAAACAGGATGCAATATTAAATTTTTCACTCTTAGACGTCCTACAATGGTTCAAGGTTAGCGACATTCTGAAAATTATGCGATTTTTGGGTATTGTATCCACCTATATTTTTGGGAAACCCTAAAACTGGTGGATACATGCTACAGTCGTTTTGTTCCTTTTATTTTGGAATAATGTCAAGGGTTACAGCATCAATGCCTGGCAATTTTGCCCCAATCTGGGAACCTTACCAAATCCAGTTTTGCAGGAACCCTTAGCGACAAAAGTTTGACAACATTACCAAATTTACTTTACGCGAAATTCACCAAATTTGAGATTGTTTTTTCCGCCAAAAAGAAACTGAAACCTGAATTTCAGCAAACTTGCTTTTTGATTCATTTTTTTTTTGTCTCAGTGTCATTCTGTTTTATTGTCTAAGCAGTATTGTCTAAGCAGTATACTAAGCGACAATTTTTAACTTGTCGCCAAACCTGGGCACGGATGTATACTTTAACCCGAGGTTACTAGAAATAATTAATACCAAATTAAAAGTTGCAAAATTATGCCTTTTATCAATGGGCCCCAAAGAAGAAATTAGGAGTCATTAAATGTATATGGGTCATTCCATGTCAAATCAACCAATTAAATAACAATACACAATTTTGGACATACTCGGTTCAATCAATTTAGTTAACTGTAAAAAGTCCAAAATGAAAAATACCATATTACTTTTTTATACTAAAAACAACTAATTAGAATTGCAAAGGATTGAAATTTTACAAGTACCAAGCGTTGTCATATTTTTCACAACTTCGCCAAAATGCATAGTTGGCCGATTTGCGTCAAAATTTTCGCAGGTTACCATAAAATTGATTTTCGGTTACAATTTGGCAAAAAATTGCGGACATGCTTCGTTAACCAAAAATCGCCGATTTGCGACATTAGAAATTCTCGCAGTCGAAATGACAACAAATCCGGCAATGCGAGATGGTTGCCATCGATGAATTTTCAATGAATGAAATGAATACTTTTTTTAATTTTGAAAATTTAAAAAGAAAATAAACTTTTACGTAACGCAAAATTCATTACATGCAGACAATTTATGAAAGAACGTTAAATGACGAAGATTTTTAAAAAGTAATAGTTATTTAAAATCGTTAACATATATTTGATAGAAACTTGGTGTAAAAAACTTCAAATAATTATATACATTTAAATTTAATGGATTAAATTTAAAATGGCAATCAATTGCTAATTTCGCCCAAAGGTGCCATAACACCAATTTTCGGGCTACCAGATTTGACGTAAATTTGCGGGCACGATTACCATTAGGTTTACTTATATTTCGATGACTGAATACCAAAATATGTTAAAAAAAACACAGGCTATAATTTAAAACATTAATTTGTTATTATTTTATTTTTAAGGATACCAAGGCTAGACTAATATTGTCAATAACGGTGATCGACGAAGCAGCTGGATGAACGTCAAAGACTGACAAGCATTTCCGAGTTGGCGCAAAGCGAGCTGGGCCGGCACCTAGTTTGTAAAATATTCAATACACCCGGGAGAAATGTGGACGAGAAATAGTTATTTCCATTGATTAACATGAGGACTTGAGATTGAGCCCGCGATCCAGCGCGCCCATTCCTTAAGAGTAGCAATGTATTTACATTTTAAATCTAGATTAGATATGGTTTGCTATGTTAAAAACAATTATTATACCATAAAAAATGCTATGAATAAATCAAACTTGTTGTTGCATAATTTTGTATTAAAAATCCAATCTTTAACATGATATAGCTGCTACCATTTAATATGTGATTTGACGCGTTATGACTTAAAAAAAGTATATATTATATATTGCTAGGTGTGCAAGTATTTTAATAGCCATGAAGTAGTTTTCAAGTGATTAAAACAAACTTAGACTATTTAACATTGTAAGTTGCATTGAGTTGAATCAAATGCGCCAAACACAAACTGAAACTTTTTACTACTTTAGTAAGGCTGAACTACACTGAAACTAAAAAAGTTTCGGTTTGTATTTGAAAAGTGGGGTTTCAGTTCAGTTTGTGCTTTTGCCAGTGTGGTTTCAGTTTGTGTTTTTTGGAGTACTTTGGATATAGAAATAGTTGGTACATTCAATTTCAATTACTTGTATCTGTATCCTACAATGGATAAAAAATAGTCTATGTTTAATTGCAATCCTTTTAAATAGAAATCTCATTGGGTGAGTAGATCTGAGAAATACAAGTTCATGGTTGAGTGACCTAAACTATGTCATTAAAGAAAACATGAAAATCTGCACTTCATATCAAGGGAAATTATCAAAATGAAAGATTCAGGTGTAAATGTGCAACCGAGTTGTAGCAGGTCTGATGACGATTTTATGGATACTGATGAAGGATTTAATTTACTTAATGCCTCGTTAACTTCAATAGAATAGGTGAATATACAATAATTAAAAAAAATGTAGCAGCTCATCAAAATATTGCAAAGACAAGGCTGAAAAAATTAAATGCAAATTAAATGAAACATTTTTTAATGGAGAAGCAACTGTAAATCCCAAATTAAGTGATTGAGATGATGCACAAACAGAAGTGATTGTTCAGTTGAAAAGGGTAGGGGAGAGTGGGGGCTGATGGGACAAGGGGCAAAAAGAGGAGAATAATATACTTTTTTTTTTACAAATATTTTTACACTACAACATTGTAACAGTTAGACTTCACATTTTAAGAACCAAAGATTAGCCATTAAAAGCATGTGTTGAAATGGAGAGAAGTTGTTTTGGAGAATCCAAAGTGTTAAGAGTGAATCTATTTTAACACTTTTTAAGTATTAAATAAAAACTTTTCACGAATTAAACTATAATTTTGGGACATATCATAGATTAAGATATCATATGTTAAATACTGTGGGGAATAAATACACATGGTTTCTGTGTTGGAATTTTTATAAATAATAGCACTGTAGGGTAGGGTGGGACGAAAAAAGCAAATTTTCGAGTACAAACTTCTAATAGGACTCAAAAGTTGCGTATTGTCATGCTGATTACTGGAAAAATAATTTTAAAAAATCCTTTTTGATATTAAGTGGCTCTGGCTTGTAAAATTCTCTTGTAGCCAAATTCACGGATCTTCATTCGTTCGCCCACTATCAGGGTAAGCAGCAAGTTTTCAGGATGACAAAAGTATGCTATGCATTCCTCTGTATGACAGGATCAATGATTTTTTTTTTAGATTATCTGGCAAATTTCTTGTTGATTGAACTACTTTAAAGACATGCTTTGGGCCATATGCCACCGAATGATTCTTTTTTATGTCAAACCAAACAGGAACATAAGTTTTCGTAAATAATTCACAAGAATTTCTAGTTCACTTGATGGGCAGTTTTGAGAAATGTATAATCTTAAGACCCTGTTTGCACAAGTTACCCATCGAGAATGACTCAAAGAACCAGGATCTCTTACTCCCAAATCTGTAGTACACTGTCCTAAACGCATCGCTTGGTAAATAAAATATCTAAGAGATATTTTTTATCATTGCTTAAATCATCGGTTTTCATAAAATCTGTGAAGAGGTTATTAGAGGGATTTTTCTATGTGACATATTGCACCTTTTTTATGTCCTGTATTTGTTGCTGTGCCATCACAACCTATAACTTTTAACTCACTAACATCGATGTCATTATCCATCATCTGTGCAAGAATACATTTTGAGATTTCTACACCAGTTCCATTTGCAGGTGAGACATGGCCTAGGTATTCTCGTATAAGGGAAATGTGCTCCTCTTTTGCCTCTCGACGGTATAATTTGAGTCCTACTTTTTCTTGGAAAATTGTCAAGTCTTTTCTTCCATCGAAGTAGAGCACTTGTATTGCAACTGACTGTACTATGTTTTGGCAAATAGACTCTCGTGTTTTTTGTTTAGCTCTTAAACTTTTATTTTTATCTACAACAGGGGAATTACATTTTCTGAAATAATTCCAAAATCTTGTAGTACACTAGATGCAATAGCTGCTATAGCTCTATTTGAAATGCCGTAACGGTCACTAACTAAAGCCGTTGCTTTTAAGTTCACCCTCATTTGAGACGAAGTTGAAGCCAATCCAACTTTACTGTTAGTGTTATCTACACTTTGAGCACTTGTGACAGTACTTGCACTTGCGGCAGTACAAGGAGCATTGTGAACTGCAACAGTTTTTTCCTTCAATGTCGCCCGAGCTCTTTCATTTCTTTTCATAATTTTCATAGTTTCCTTTTTATCCACGTTTCCAATAAATGCCAATCTGGTTGTTCTTTGGTCAAAAACAAACTTTCTCTCTAAAGGTGGGATCTTTTTATCTTTTGCACACTTGCATTCCACAACTGCAGAACAGTCACAATTGCCAGCACTTTTTTCGCATTTGCACGAAAACGTAATGATGCATTTGCACGCTGCAATATCGAACAGCTTGTGTTTTGCATTATGTATGAAATTTTCCAGTTTAAACTTAAAATTACCCTTCCCATGATCTCGTTTGAAACTTTTTAAATTTCGGTATTCATCATGAAAAGATTTTATCATTTGGATAACACTTGCATGACTCACCACTGGGATAGAAGCTTATCGATATATATTTCCAGTTTGCATAGCGATAAATTTGTGATTTTTCTTCAAAATTGCATATTTTTAAAAAAAAATCACAAATAAAATATATAATATAAAATTTTTATTCTAATTTTTATTTGATAACAATACATAACTAATCGATATAATTTATCTTCAAAAGCATTAATTTTAATCAGTAAATGCTGACGGTAAAATTAAAACGAGTTGATTTTTTGCAAACTTCAACCGCTTTGCGGCAGCACTTAATATCAAATGGGATTTTTTTATTATTATTTTCTAGTAATCAGCATGACAATACGCAACTTGAGTCCTATTAGAAGTTTGTACTCGAAAATTTGCTTTTTTCGGCCCACCCTACTGTAGGGTCTGGTGGGACAGAAACTGCTGCGGCAAATGGGACACGAATAAACCTAGCTTTGTCTATGCTTCTCTTGAATAATCTATATAAATCTCTAATATCATATTTAGTGAAGTTGCCAAAAACTTTTTAAAACTTAAATTTTAATCTTTTTGAACTTTTTTCGTCGTATAATAAGTGAAAGTTTAAGTAGCTTTTGATGACACATTTTTCTACATTTCACTGCAATTTCATTAATTACATCGGAACAGAGCTAGGTGAAGATAAATGATTTGTAACAAAACTATCCTTTCCAGTAGGGATGCACCGAATATTCGGTTACTATTCGGTATTCGGCCACTTAGCCGAATAGTGAAATTTAAAATGTTCCAAATTTCTTCAAGTTATCATCTTATAAAACGTCGAAAAATTTTCAATCAGGACTTGTTTTCTTTTATAATAGACTCAAATTCTTAAGTTTTAGTTATTTATAATGTTAAATCAAGCTTTACTTAAGTTATATTAAATAAACATGTCTCTTTAAGTTAACAGTTACAATGAGTGGACATTAAAAAAACATTTACTATACATACCACAATTGTAATTTTTTCACTAAAAGATGTTTAAAAAATAATTTTAATTGTATAATAATATTGTAAGCCCTGTTTTTATTATTTTTTTCTGATTTTCATTCTACAGCGGATCCACCTACGGTTTTTGTTTTCATACTTCCTTTTTCGTGTTGTGATTTTACCGATTTACACTTTCTAAAAGGCTTGTTTTAATAACAAACGAGTACTACTTTATTCTGTGTTGCTTCAATTAAAAATTTAATAGCTATATTGTATTAAAATTATTGCGTGATTGTGTACTTATGTTTTTTTTATTTGGAATTGATGAATAATAAATACAACTTACTTAGATCCGACAAAAAATAAAAATTGGTTTACGTAGGCCGAATATTCGGTATTCGGCCAAATTTGCTATTCGTTGCATCCCTACTTTCCAGTGATTCAACAAAAATTATGGGAACATCTTCAATTTTGAGTTTTAACTTTGATATTTCACCTTTCAATAGGAAGTAATTGTTTTAAAAAATAAAATTTCATTATGTAAATTTTTGCTTTAAAAATTTGCTTTAAAATTTTATTTTGAGGTCATTTTGTGATTCCTTTTCCAATTTTTGAAACTTTAATTGAGGCAACATTTACCATGTTAGACCACACATATGGGACATTTACATGTTTGTTTAAAATGCTCAGCAACTAAAATATGGTAATGCTTTAACATCTGTCGAATGACTTTTTAAGTAAACGAATATTCAGTTTATGAGCTTGTAAAAAAAGAAATTAAAATTCTTGTATTTTTGCTGAAATACATATGTTAATAAAAAATTGTCCCCATTAGCCCCCACACTCCCCTATATTATCTCAACGAAACAACTGCCACTGGAAGGACATATCAAATTTCAGAAAAAGAAATGCAAAAAGCATCACAAAAATTATTTTTTAAAAAAAATGGGAGACTAACTCCTTAAATAACTTTGTTATATACTGGATAATGGCTAATTCCTTGCTTTTTAAAAGAAAATTAATGGATTTATAGGTGAAAGTAAGATTAATATATTAATAAGAACATTACTTTAGGGTTTTTTTCAGGCTGTATATATGGTTTATATATGTTATTTACGTTGTTAATATGGAAAAGCAATTATTTAAAACTGAAATGTAAAATTAAAGTAATATACATTTGTCCTAAAGTAAGACTATCTTGGTTATACAGTTATTTTCCCCCAAAGTTTTCATTACTAATTTGTAATACCTAGGTTTAATGTTTATTGACTAAGTGATGAATGTTGTACTTCTTGGAATACCATCTTGAAATTTGGTACACATGATAACAAATTATGTAGGAATAAAAAAAAAATAAAAAATTAAAAATTTCGATTTTGAAATTTAAAAAAATAATTTTTTTTGTAAAAAATTAACAATGTTATATACAGGGTTGTCCCGAAATAAGTTGCCCAACTCAGAGGCCTGTGCAGGATGCTGTATTGGTCAGAATGTGATAAAATTTGAGATACAGGCACTTCAGATCATGCGCTCTCGATTTATTTTTCAAAAAAAAAAAAAATAGTTCAAAAATTTGCCTATAGGTAGCGCTGTAGAGTAAAAAGGATCCATTCTTATAGCTATGTGTTCCACATTGGATGCAGAAAGCCCGCAGAAATTCCTCAAAAATGCCGAACAATTGAGGCTTTCACATCTGCCAAGATTTCTGGACGTTGCCGGAAAACCTTAACCTTTAAGAATACCCACAACCAAAATTCACACGGGATGAAATGAGGCGAGTAAAGAGGCCAGGCAGCCAAGAAGACCTTAGTAATTTGCATATTGCAACCTGATTTTCAGAAATAACGTTTCTGCTCAACAAATCCAATAGACAAGCCCTACAAATGTGGAAGACGGATAGCGTTTAACAGGCAGTTGATTCCAACTTGCTGTTGCAAAATGCCTACCTTAAAAGAAAAAGCTCTGTTAGTTAAACTTTTCTACCAGAACGACGAGAACTCTGCTGCTGCGTTAAGGGAATTCCGAAAGCTGCAAAAGTTACGCCGAGGACCAAGGACACCATATGCTCTATGAAAAATGATGAAGAAGTTTGAAAAAACCGGACAGCCTGGACTTTTGCCAGGTAGAGGACGCAAGTCTGTCGAATCTGCAAGCGTAGAAGACTTTGCTTTGGCAGTCGTTGAAACAACTTGCCAATCTCCACATGGTGTTGTCAGTGTGCCAACTGTTTCTCGTGCTGTGGATATGCCCTATTCGACCGTCTGGCATGTGATGCGCAGAATTCTGGGTTATTATCCTTACAAAATGCATAGTCTACACAAACTGACTGACAAGGACCCTGAAGTTGAGGAAACATTTGCTCTGCAGTTCCAAATCGAATGGTGGTCGATGCTGCTTGGCCGTGGAACATCCTTTGGTAGGATGAGGCTCATTTTCATCTGGATGGTCAGGTGAATACAAACACCTGCCGGATTTGGGCAACTGAAAACCCGCGCGCTATCCAGCAAGTGCCCTTGCACCCTGCAAAGGTTACTGTATGGTGCTGTTTTACTGCCACATTCATCATCGGGCCTTATTTTTTTAGGAGATGACTCCACGAGGGTTAAAATCCTGCTGTCACAGAATGGTGGTATCAAGACATGTTGACAAGATTTGTGATCCCTCAACTTTAGCAACGTGGCCGCCTCCAGGACACGATATTCATGCAGGATGGTGCCCCTCCCCATACCCTACTTGGCGTTCAGCAAGCAACTTTCAAAGATGAACGTGTGATCAACCACTTTTTCCTGACTGCCTGGCTTCCTCGCTCACCTGATCTCTCACCCCATGTGATTTCTGGTTGGAAGGATACGATAAGGTCTACCGAGAACGTCCTGCAACCTTGGCAGATCTGAAAGCCTTAATTGTTCGGCAGGTTCAAGGAATTTCTGCAGATTTACTGCGTTCCACTGTAGAACACACAGCAATAAGATTGGAAAGTGTTATGGAGAACCATGGATCACATATAGAACTGTAGAATGCCTTTTTGATCTGAAGCGCCACCTATCGGCAAATTTTTGAACTAATTTTTTTGTAATAAATCGAGAGTGCATGATCTGAAGTGTCTGTATCTTAAATTTTATCACATTCGGACCAATAAAGCATCTTGCACAGGCCTCTGAGTTGGGCAACTTATTTCTGGACAACCCTGTATATGTTCATGTTGCATATCATATTAAAGCCCTTAACAACAGCTTTAAAATGACACAAAAGAGAACTTTCTAACATGATTAGTTTGTCCATTATTAACAAATTTGTGCATGGCAGTCAAGGCAAATTTTGCAGTTTTTACAATTTTCAAAATTCTGTTTTAAAAAAACAACTGTCAAAAAAAATATTTAATTTTGGATTTTTCATGTACTCCATTAGTACAAACTATATACCAAAAATTATTGAAATCCAAGAGGTACAGGTCCAGACCATTGGTTGATTTCACATGGAATGACCAACATATAGTACTTGTTTACTGCTTAACACTATAAGATATTTAATGGAATGATGGTACAGCTATGATATAATGGCCGGTTTGTTTATTGGCGGCATTTGACGAGTTCACAAATTTAACCTAGGGTTTCTGTACCTATCGAATTGTATGAAATAAGCAGTTAAATAATTACCACATTTCTACATTTTCATTGCTTGACAACATAACTCAAATCGCCAAATTCAGACCGGTAATTATATCTTAGATGTTCCGCAACAGAATATAAACGATGCCATATAAGCATAACAAATGCACTAACCTTTGTAACGAATCAGTAGTTTATAAAATTTAAAAGCCTCATATGACGCAGACTATTCACCTAAATTTGCGGTTTCTTAAATGTAAATAAAACGTGGGTACTAGAAGTTTTGTTACATCTTGCAGACACAAATCCACTATAAGGGAACCATTAAGAGTTTTTTACTTTCCAAAGACACAATTACGATGTAGAGAACCTTTAATAATCAATAAAATATTTTCAAACAATAACTTATTACCAATTTTTAAAAAGTTTGACACCAAAATAACTACAACATTTTGAATTGGGTAAAATTAAAAAGCATTGCCATCCAAAGTATCAAATCTTTTGATATCCAAGGAAACAGAAAATATTTTAAAATAAATTATGGGTTATTATTAAAGGTCCAAAATCTCTTTACAGAAGAGCAAAGTACAAAAACAATAATGGGTAAAAAAGGAGAGAAAAAGGTTTTATAATAATCGAATGCTATTCCTATGGAGAAATCGGCTCACGTTTTGCACTCCTACACCTGTTGGGTTTGTAAAAAAATTTGCTTCTTAAATGACGCCTTCATTACAAAAATAATATACTCCTAAAATTTGGTTGCTGTACCTCCAGTAGTTTGGGCTGGGCGATGATACGTGAGTGAGTCTCAGTCAGGACTTTTATATAGATTTAAATTATAATAAGCAAAAGTAGGGACTAGTGTTTAAAATATTCACAAATTTATGATAACGAAACTAATAATTACTTAATTTGTTCATTCGATTACGTTTCATAAATAATAAAAAAATCATTTGCAATAGAAAAGAGAGAGATATTTTTTTGCGAAATTTTGCCTATTTAAATAGGCAAAATTTCGCAAAATCGCTTTATCATGATAAATGTTTTAAAATTAAAAAGGGAGTCAAAGTACAGAAAGTATATGAAAATCACACCAGTGAGGCTATAGGGTTCTCCAGCGAGTGGCAACTGCCTCATAGCAACCATCTCTAAGGATAAACAAACCACATGTTGGCCTATTTGATACTGTGCTAATCTTTTCTTTTGATCAGAATTTCGAGCGTTTTTCAGATATAATTTCGCAATGGAGCTTAGAGCACTTGAGTAAGGATGAGAAAGAGAGATATAACATGAAAATTCGTTATCTTCTGTCTGGTTCATTAAACAGCTTCCAATTGATTGCATATTTTAATATACTCATTTCGTTGACAACAAAAATGTTCGGCGGCGAAAGTGCTCTATCAATCTTTAATAGACAAAAATTAAATTTTTTCTAGGTAGTATTAGAATTTTAATAATTTGTAAGCTTAAATTTATTTTAAAAAATCAAAGTAATGCGTACATTTAAAATTTAGTTCTAAATTAAGTCTTAATAAATGTAAGGTAATAAGTGTAGTGTGGGGGTTGTTTCATGTCGTAGATGGCAATAGCCCCAACTCCAACAGTTTGTTGCCTGGAATTACTTATGTTTTGGTATTCGAAAATAAGTTTTCTAAGAATATTTTTCTTAATAAATTTTTAAATGCCAATTTCTTGCTGTGCTGTTGGTTGATCAAGACATTTGTTAAGAAAGCTTGCATAGAAAGAAAAAAATATTTTCATCTAAATCGGTCATTTTGAGAGTGAAACCGAAGCAACCGAGGAAATCCAGTACGCAAACAAATAAAAAAAGCGTTACATCTTCTGAAACATTCCCATTCAATTAATTAGTAATTAATAATAATTGAACAAGTAATTATTTAATTATTAATTAGTTGAAAATTAACTAGTAATTATTTATTAGTTAATAATTATAGTTGTATAAGATAAATAAATTTTATAATCGATTTTATTTTTAAAAAAGTAATTCGCATTAAGCAATTGATTGGATAAGTAAAAACCACATGAGTTAACAAGGGAGGGGGGGGGGGGGGTCAAAGGAAAATTCCCTAAAGAAGGGGCTCATCCAAAATTAAGAAAATAGGGGCCCCTAATGTTGCCTGCCCCCCCCCCCTCCCTAAATCAGATCCTGGGTACGCCCTTGGCATCGCTAGCTGTCGAAAAAGTACTCAACTTTCTTTTTTTGAAAGAAGATGTCTAATTAAACGTGGAGATTTCAAAATTCAATTCCGAAAATAATGAAAATCAAAAAACACGACACAGGCAGTTAAACATTATAACAGTTAAGTCTGTTTATCCTTAGGCTATGTCCTCACTACGACAACAAACGCCACAAAGGCAACAAAATTTGGCGACTGCCAAGCGCGCCAAGCAATGCGGTTTGCACATGGTGGTTGACTCTGCCAAGTCGCCAAGTTTTGTTGCCTTTATGGCATTTGTTGCCTTTGTGGCGTAGTCAGGACATAGCCTTTTAGGATTCCGTCAGGTGACGTCGGAGTGGACAGGGCTATTGAGCAATTATTTGACAACGATGGAATTTTGGAGTAATCAAATTTTTTGGAGCAACAGAAATGCTGAATGAAATTAATTCCTTTCTTGATCATTGATTGGTGAATCAATGTCACTTGGGAACAGAACACTGATCTCAAGAAACGCAAGAGTGAAAGCTGGAAAGTTACGTCATCTGAAACAAGCAAATTAGTTGTGAAAAGTGAAATTGAACAGCAAAACTCAATTTATGGTTGTTGCTGTGGCTATTTTTAACTGTGACTGTTTAAAAAATTTGTTTGGTAGGCGCAGGCGGTTAGTTTAAACGAATGCCGGAAATTATATTATTGTTATTTTTATTAAAAAAATTCATATTCTCAGCACCTTTTCACCATGCTAATTCGTTTATAATGCTTATACTTTAAAAATAATGCATCCAATTATCCTTATTTTCAAGTTTGGATGTCAGTGGTATCCAAACAAACGAGCTTGGCAACAATCAACGTGTACTGATAATGTGTTATCGTATATTTATTGATTGTATTTTCATATGTAATAGCAGAACTATAATGAAGTAAAGTTTTTACAATCTCCATTAACAATTTTTCTGCTATTTTACTGCTTTCTTGTATGTGTTTTCGGTAGGTGTTTTTACAAAAGTATGCCAATTTGGCGCCATATTGTCGCCAACATACTTTTGTTTAGTTATACTTATGTTAATTATTATGATTTTTATTAAAAAGTATCAACGGCTATTGATATTGTTTGTTCGTTGAAATATATCGCTATCTCCTAATTATAAAAATTACCTTTACGTATTTAAGAAAATTTAAAGCCTAGTGCATATCGATCTCGCTAAGGAGGTTTCCAAGATCTCCATAAAAAGCTTCATATACTAAACATCTCATGCATAGTGTATTATTAAAAAGATATTATATTTATTTAACAAGATAAAAGAAAAATGTGCATTCTTCCTTTTAGTTAGCAATATGTATATTACATTAATTCCTCTTAGCTTAACAATGGCATATTTGTATTTATAGGAAGTCCTTTAATGTATTTAAAATGTATTCAGTATTTTGCTAAATCTTATCTTTCAACACTACTAAATTTAATAGTTTGTTCCATCCATAAATTGCACCAAGCAGTTTTAATGATTTTTTACCCACTTTTTTTAAAATCTAAACTAGACTGATGGCTATTTTAATTAAAAATGGTATAATATCTTTATCAGCTTGTTTTTATATAGAATTTATAAAAGAAAGTTTGATATTCATAGTTAAAATACAAACCAATTTAATATGCCCATACCTTGTGTACATTTGAACTGCTGAATGAAATATACTTTTATTTCAGGAATGTTTTCATCCTTTAAGATTGCATGCATCTTCTATCGTCTCATGGACTGTACAAAAATCTAAATAAAACATTGATTTGAGGACTCTTTCAATATCGGTGACAATGAAGGACGTCAACAAAGCAATCTGTTACTGTGGTCTGCCGGGCGAGTAAGTTGTCAATAAATCCTGACATATGAGTACAGGAGAAAAACTCTTTCATTGACTGAAAATCTAACCGTATTAAGGCGAGAGTGTCGATCAGAAGCCGATTTCTCCTTTGATTATTCTTCTCCGGTTCAAGCGTCACACTAGTGCCTGGCGTGAATCTCGATTATAGAGATAGTAAACCCGTACACCACGTGATAAGAACAAGGCAAAACAGGTTTTGTTCACACCAGTTTAGGCGATTGACTCGCTATCTCCGCCAAGCAGACCTGATGCAGACAGATTCCTAGTCAATGAAGGGGTTCTTCCCCGGCTGTACTCTTCATATCCGGCTGTACTTTCTATATTAAATTTGATTACCTATCTTATCTATTATTATCTATTTGATTACCTGGTAAGGTCAATTCCTACTACATGGTCTGGCAACAGTTTAAGTTTAGTGACATACTGAAAGTCATATGATTTCTGAATGGTGTTCTGACCTTAAAAGCTGATCAGGATCGTTGTTGAGATTAGTGCAGCCAAGCAACATTGTTTTTACTTGCCTTCCAAAATTAGTTCGAAAAATAATTAATAGAAAAATACTTTTTTATTGCACATTGAAAATTCATCAAATTTTGTCAATTTGTACAAACCATAAAATAGGACTTTACTAAGAGTACTGAGTACCTTTAATTTTTTAATAGTCAAATTTTTCCAAGTTTATTAAAATGTTGTTTGATAACTAATTTAAATTTATATAGACTGTACTACTAATGTTTCTGAAGTATACCTGGGGGCTTAGTATAATTGGCTTGAGACTTGAACCTCTTTTCAATTGTATTTTCTTAATTAGATTTTAGCTAAAAATTTAATTCCTGTTTTCAGTCAAAAGAAAAATATGCTGTACTGTCTGAAATGTAAACGCTGGTTGCATGAAGGTAATATTACTGTTTTCTTATGCTATTGTCTATTTATATTGCAATGTTGCTCATAATATATTCTAATAAATTCTTGATTTAAGCCTGTATAATGTATTAATACTGTAATTGTAATAAAAATGCTATGGTAGACATTTTTGATAACTTTTTATCTAGGAAAATTCACTGTCTACTGCGATTGGTTTAAAATTAGCCTTGATAAAAAATTTGCAATGGAATGTGGAAAACATGACCAGTAGTTTCAGGCAATAATTTCCCAATACAAAAATGGCTCCGATAATGAAAAAAGATTGCTCGAATAATCTATTGTCTGATCCTGTTTAATCACGGTTATGTTCAAACACCTCAATTCAAGACACTAAATTAAAATACTTTATTAATTTATCACCTAAAATTTTAGAAATATAATTTTCTTTATTTTGTTAGTTATAACACTGATAAACCTTGTGTGTTCTTAGAATGTGTGAAGTGCTTCGATGTTCCTATGTTACTTGGGGATCGATTCTACATCCTCGTATGTTCTGTTTGCAATTCAGGGTCAGAATGCTTGGCTAGGATAGAATTAAAGTGGTGAGTGCTTTTTACAATATAAATTCCCCGGTTAATATGTGACAAGTTGTAATTGGGATTCTGTTGGGTTGAAGTTGGGTTCCGGACACAATCCCGACAGCCGAAATCCCGAAGGACATATCCCCGACAGGGACGAAAGCCCGAATAGGTCAAAATCCTGACAAGCACGAAATCCCGTATGGGTCGAAATCCAGACAAATTTATAATTAAATTAAAGCTGTTATGCTTGATTACAGGCAATTTAATTGCTAATTTTTGCAATAATATTTTTACATTTGGGAAGAGTGACTTTTTTTTAATTGCTATGTAAACATAAAATGCTTTTGGTTAAAAAAAGGTGTTTCAATTGAAATGCATTTTTGTACGGAAGTCACAGATATAATTAATCAGAGTATATTTAATAGTCGATTGTTTATTATTTTTTTAGTGTTTTCGTTTTATAATATTCCGACTTATTCATTATGTGGTGTGGTCTAGATGGATATAATTTTTCTTATAATAGGTAATGTAGTAAGTTAATTGTGTTTTTTACGCTGAGTTCAAATATTTAATAAGACACCTGTGATTAATTTGCAGGGATTAGAAAGTTACTTTTAAAAAGTAACTCTGTTACAGTTACTCATTTAAAAAAGTAACTCTGTTACAGTTACTCATTTAAAAAAGTAACTCTGTTACAGTTACTCATTTAAAAAAGTAACTCTGTTACAGTTACTTAATATGAAAAGTAACGCGTTACAGTTACTTTTAAAAAAATTAATGAATCGGTTACTTTTCGAAATTTCAAGTTATAAGAAAAATTTTAATTTAGCCATCTTACCATTTTTCAAAGAAAAAAACCACGATAGATTAGAAAACCACGATAAACGAAATATAAGCTCAAACAAAACATTGAAATTATAATTAAGAAAAAAAAATTATATTTAATTTTAATCCTTTACCCTGATACGAGTCCATCTGTAAACACTGACGGAAATAGGGGTATCTCTCAAGAATGAATGTGAAATCTCTGTCTCCTCCCTCCCCACCCCTCTTCGAGGGGAAGGACTTGGTCATTGTTGTAGAACGCATTCAGGCAGGGGGACACAAAGGGGTTTGGACTGAGGGATCCAACCGGCTTGGCAGTTAGCGTGATTTATTTAAAAACCCTTCTTTTCCGTAAATGCCTGTAAATGTGCGGGGCTTATAATGTGATACTTAGAAAGGTAAACAGACAAGGAAAAACATTCGTACTGTTACAATTCTGTCTGAAAGCCGCCGTCACGCCTTTAGCAGCTGTAACGACACGGCAAGGTAAATACAAACAGAACCAAAAGTTGTTTATTCTACGAGAACATTATGTGGACGGATCAACAAGAACACGACAGTTACAACAGGTCACAGTTAACATGAGCGGAATCAGTATGAGTAATTAAACTGTGATGTCACACATATGTGACATCCCTTTCTTCACATTAAGTATGAAATTACTTTAAAATTCTATTACAACATTTACACGTCGAGACATTAAACATATTTAGAATGAGTTAGCTACAAAACTTTAAAATTTACGCAAAGTTTAAAATCCATATCGTTCCGGCTTTCTCACTGCCCTTCCAGATCTTGTCGTAACACAAGTTTCATTCCCTGCACCGGGAGACGGAATGCTGGTAACAGGTTGGTCAGCAGAACTCGGTGGCTCACTCTGAACGCAAGGCAAGTCCTTATCATTGGTCGGAGCAACGGACGTGGTAGTTTGTGTAGATGACGGTTGAGTAGCATCTTGACTATGCAGAGCTCTTAAAAACCAAGAATTTCTTTGAAATACTCGGCCATCAGACATCTTGACCATATACGATCGAGAAGTAGGTCCTGGAGATACAATCACCGCTGGCTTCCACTTTCTTCGTTTAACGTGCAACAAGACTTCCTGTCCCACCGACTCTGTCATGATGTTCTTTATACTTGTTTCTTTTTTCCTGTAGTTTACGACTGACATTTTGTATTAGTTGAGGTTTCAACAATTTTTCATGGATCAAAAGAGTTCCTCTAGTTCTTCGGCCCATCAGCCTCTGTACTGGTGACCCAAGGTTACCATTAGGCGTATTCCGTTGATTGAGAAGGGCAAGATACATATCAGATTTATCAGTCGCACATTTCATGAGAAGGAGCTTTGCTTCCTGGACATATCTCTCTGCCAGTCCATTGGAGCGTTTGTGATATGGACTCGAGGTTTCAACAGAAAAATTCCATTCCTTTGCAAAATTCTGCATTTCTCTGGACACTAGCTGAGTACCCTCATCACATCTCAAGGTCTCAGGAACTCCATGAACTGCAAACCATTTCTTCAGGCACTGTATAACACTACATGATGTTATGCTTGAAAGCACCGAAAAATCGAAGAACCCTGAGTAACTATCCGCAATCACAAGATAGTTGATACTTTCTAACTGATAGATATCAGCACCAACAATCTGCCAGGGTCTCTCAGGAATTTTATGTGTCAAAATAGGCTCCTCCGGCTTGTCCTTCTGGTGATACTGACAAGCACGGCAAGTCTGAACATGTTTAATGATATCATCATTCATTTTATGCCAGTATACATTTTCTCTAGCTCTACTTAAGGACCGTTGGATTCCTAAGTGCCCTCTGTGAATTTCTTTTAAAGTTGCATCCTTCAATTTCAATGGAATAACGACCCTATCACCTCTGAAAATTATATCTTCATAAACTGCAAAACTCGTCGCGGAAAGTCCAATATTTCTTCAAACACTCGGGTACTTTCTCAGTAGTGGCAGGCCATCCTTCTAATATTTGAGATTTCAGTTGTGACATTTCTATGTCTTCAACAGTAGCAGTTTTCAATTCTTCTATTTTAACAGGGTCATTGGTACACAAATGTGAATTTCTATTCGTTCAACATCAGAGGTATGTGTTTCTCGAAGGTGACAGTCTCTGCTTAGAGTATCAGCAATAAACAGTTCAGTACCCTTTTTATAACTATCACAGGCCTGTAAGACATCAGATCAAACATGATTCTCTGTAGTCTAGGTGGGGCACAATGTAGAGGTTTTTTGGCAATGGAAACCAATGGTTTGTGGTCTGTTTCCACCGTTAGACTTTTGCATCCATAGACATACTGATAAAATCTTAAGCAACCAAATTTGATTGCAAATGCCTCCTTTTCTATTTGTGCATAGTTTTGCTGGATTTTGTCCAAAGCCTAGTAGCATAAGCCACTGGTCTATCTTCTTGCATGAGCACAGCACCAACAGCATATCTGCTGGCATCTACTGATAAAACTATGGGTGCATTTGCATCGAAATACTTTTAAAACAGGTAGATTCATCAGTTGTGATTTCAAATTATCAAAAGCATGTTTGTGCTCTGGTAGCCAACACCAAGGAACATCTTTTTTACACAATTCTCTTAGAATGGTAGTACTATCTGACAAATTTGACAGAAACTTAGCTAAATAAGTGATCATTCCCAAGAACCTTTGCAAACTTTTAACATCAGTAGGCTCTTTTAGATCTCTAATGGCTTCAATTTTCTCTGGGTCAGCCTTTAGTCCTTCGGATGTGACCAAGGAACCTGACTGTATTAACCGAAAATACACACTTTTCATCATTAAGGGTCAATCCGGCATCTTTAAAAATGGCCATGACTCTGCTCGTCGTTTCATCAACTGCCACTTTAGTTGGAGCGTGAATGAGAATATCATCCATAGCCACCTCGACACCCTGTATGCCAGCCAAAAGCTGTTCCATCACTTGCTGAAACACCTCAGGAGCCGAGGCAAGGCCCCATTGGCATTCTTAAGTAAGAGTATCGACCCCAAGGAGTAGCCATTGTGAGGTACGCGCTTGACCGTTTTGTTACAGGTAGCTGCCAAAAACCCTTTCTGCAGTCAAGCAAAGAAACCACTTGGAATTACCAATACGAGAAGCCACTTCCTCCAAAGTATTCAATGGGTGATGACGCCTTTTTAAATTTCTGTTGATACTAGATGGATCAATACAGACTAATTTTACCTTTTTGACGCACTACCACCATAGACGACACTGCAGGGGTGGGCTCTCTAACCGGCACGATAATGCCTAGTTCCTGCATTCTATCCAACTCTGTTTTCACATTGTCTCTGAGAGAATGAGGAACTCTACGAGCAGGGAAAATTTCAAGTGCAGGGTTTTCGACTAGGTCTATGTCATAAATAAAGTTTTTTATGCATCCAAGCCCATCTTCTTGCTTCATTAAATTATCTGCCAAACCCAGACTTTCAATTCTTTTAATGAGTTTCAAAGTCACACAGGCATCTTTACTGATTATTGTCTGAAAATCTCCATTTACAACCAAAAACTTCAAGACATAACTTTCATTTTTTACATGGACTTGACCAGAACACTCACCCGCAACCTTTAATGAACTATTGCTATAAGTGATGATATTTTTTACAGTAGACGGTCTAACTTTCAAACCTGCCTGCTTTGCATGATGCAGCGACAAAACATTACACTGAGCTCCAGTGTCCAACTTTGCCCTCACAACACAACCGTTGTCAAAAAGCAAGTCTTCATACCAAGACAATTCGGGTGATCCCCCTTTTGACATTTCATGCACAACAAAATCACCAGCTGCTCCTATATTACCAGTAAAATCTAATGTCGACACCTGCTTCGCCTTACAAAATCTTGAATAATGTCCTGTTCTTTTACAAGTGTGGCATACCTTTTGAAATGCTGGACACTTTTTCCAAGCATGTTTGGTGCCACACTGTGAACACGGCTTAGTCGAAGAGGAATTTTGGGAAGAATTATGGACTTTTTTCCTCACCACATCAACCTGAACAGGGTCTGATTTCAAAGATGTAAGTTGAACTCTAGCTTGCTCAGCAGCACGACAAAATTGAACAGCTTTATCCAAGGTCAATTCATTCACCAATAACAAATGAGCTCGATCACTGTCGTGTAAAACTCCAATAACGATTCTGTCCATGACCAAACTGTCCTGCAAGGTATTGAAATCACAAGATTGGCTTTTGCTCAGCAACTCTGTGTAAAAGTCATCAAACTTCTGGCCCGCAACTTGGATAACCTGGTTGAATACGAATCGTTCATAGGTGATGTTGACTTTGGGAGTGAAATAATTGTTGAACTCTGTTATTAGTAACTTCAAGTCTTCCGGAAAGGTATTGAAAACATTGATGGCGTCTTGCCCTATAGCAGACATAAATATAGCTACTTGCACGTTGGCGGCCTTTTTATCCAATTCTGCAACCAGTGCGTACCACTCGAACTGCTGCAACCAGTCCTTCCATTGCTTGGAACAGTTCGTACCAGCTGCGCCCAGCAGCAACGGAGGCGGTAATCGAGCATTAGCTACAGCCATATTGTTCAGTTACTCGCTTAAAAGTAAAATACCTTTGCCGTCGTTTAAAACTTTTTTCTTTTTAACAATACATCGTTTCGGCACCATGTAACGACACGGCAAGGTAAATACAAACAGAACCAAAAGTTGTTTATTCTACGAGAACATTATGTGGACGGATCAACAAGAACATGACAGTTACAACAGGTCACAGTTAACATGAGCGGAATCAGTATGAGTAATTAAACTGTGACGTCACACATATGTGACAGCAGCCAAAGTGGACAATTCTATTATATTCTTTACTTTTTCCCTCCTAAGAAAAGCTATCGTATTTCGGGAATGCAAAATGTTTCATTCTTAAGAGTGGAATTTCAAAATTGGCATCAGGCAGCCTTCGTAAAGTAACGGAAAAATAACGACATTTTTCATTACTTCGTTACCGCTAAAAGTAACTAAGTTACAGTTACTCCCTGAAAAATGTAACGGCGTTACCCAAAAAAAGTAACTGTTACAAGTAACGGCGTTACAAGTAACGCATTACTCCAATCCCTGTTAATTTGTTTCTTTTGTATCGTCAAAATCACGTTTTATTTAGGATTAAATCAAGAAATAGAAATAAAACACCAAACATTGTTATTGCATTATTCAAAAGTTGAAAAACAAATTATGCATGTCATTTGAAGGGCACATCTAGTATCGCCTTCAGATACGTTTTGAATATTTACAATGTATGTTGTTTACTTGTCAACAATCAGAGGTGTGTCATTTGTCAATAGTACAGTAGATATAGCTTTGGGGGTGAAACTAATACACAGAACGAGTAACGTGATGGATGTTGAGGCTTTTGTATGTAGATGAAGGCCTTTAGAAGAAAAGTCAGCTATTGTAAAGAGTAGAGTACCTTTACTACGTACGGAAGTATTTACAGCAACCCTAGAAAAGAGTAACTTAAACTGGTTTTTCCACCTTTTTGCTATTTTGTTTAGCCCTAGTGTTGGTCAACTAGTAGTCCAGTAAAGTTAGATTTTTTTAATGTAATGTAATCGTTTACGGCTGCTTATTTCTTGCTTCCTTTAGGAGCTTTTATATATATATATATATATAAAGAAGTTATTTCTTAATTACTGTCATTGAACGGGAATTTACCAATTCCACTGTTTTAGGGACAGGAAACATAAAAATTATTAATTGCCTATAATAGTTGTTAATTTGTTATTAAATGTTACTGTTACTTTGTATTTGGTGAAAAGTAATTATTATTTTTGTTAATTGTTATAACTTCCGGAATGGGATAGGGGGCTTACCCTTTTTTTTAGTTTATTTTTAAAAAAACGTACGAGTTGGAAATTTCTTTTCCACGTGTTTTGTTTTCACAAATCTATTATTTTTTTTAACTAAGAGAAACTTATTTCGGGAAGTGATATGAAATTACAACTTAAAAAAAATTAATATTTAAAAAATTATTAAATTCAATATTTATATATAATTAGCACATAGTTCTCAAAGTGCTCCCTGATGGGGAATCAAAAGAGCATATTTTATTAAAATAGAATGAAAAATCAATAGTGAATTATAATCACAAAACAATACAAACTATTCATAAATGCTTCCTTCTTTCGAAATGTTTTGATGTTTTACAATAAATTTTAGTTCAATGCATAACATTTTATGGAAATTTTTTTTTCCATTTTTTCAATGGTTTTTTTTGTGTTTTTTAAAATATTTTTTTTTAATAAATCTTTCTCTGCAGCGTCATTTCAGGGAAATCCTGAAGATTAAAGTGAATCATATAAGTCTGATTACAATGATCAACTAATTGAAATTTAATTAATATCCCATAAAAAAAATTAAATCAATAGTTAACAATAATTAAGGAAAATAATTATTACTACTAATTATTAGCAAAACAGCACTTAGTTGATTGTTAGCAATGATTGATAATTATCAAATAATTTTATTCAATTAATAAAGAAAAAATTAAAAAGTTTAACTTATGAGATAGCACAATTTAGCAAGTTCTAAAAATAAACCTTTTTGGATATTTTTATCTCTTACTAAATAATAATTAATGGGTTACAGCAATCAATACATAAAAAATGGCTACAATCAGTTTTTTTTTATTACAGTTATATACATTAACTAACATATTAAATTGTGTAAATTCGGTTTCCTAAAATCAATAACCTCTATCCCTACATTATTTCCAAAAATACAAAATGAGTACATTTCGATACATCATCTCTCGACCCCTTTTTTGCCCTTCGGTTAAAGGAATAAATTTAAAAAAAAATGATTATACTCAATTTTTGAAAACTTTCACCTCCCCTTCTCCCTCCAACCCCCGCCCAAATTTTTAGAAATTTCTAAATATGTCCCCCAACTGTTTAATTTACAATTACACCCCTGAACCAGCCGAGGACAGCGATATGGTGACGTGGGAAGCGATGGGCTGACGTGGGAAGCGGTGTCCCTCAGGGCTCTGTGCTAGGGCCAATTTTGTTCATTGTTTTTATTGATGACATTAGCTGGAGAATAAATAACCATATTAGTATCTTTGCAGATGATTTAAAAATTATGGGTAATGTGAATTCTGAGGAACAAAGGGATGAGCTACAGAGGGATTTGGATAAATTATCAGATTGGGCTGATAATTGGGGGATGTCTTTTAATATTGGGAAATGTCATGCTTTACACATGGGAAAGAATAATAGGATTTTTGATTATTTTTTAAAAGGTGCTGAAATTCAGGTTAGTAATTCAGTTAAGGATTTGGGGATTTTGGTTTGTGATGATTTTAAAATGGGGTACCAGTGTTCAGTTGCTAGTAAAAAGGCAAATAAATTATTGGGTTATATAAAAAATAGTATTTCTTCAAGTTCTAGTAACGTTATCCTGCCACTGTACAAAGCGCTGGTAAGGCCTCACTTGGAATATGCCGTACAGTTTTGGTCTCCATATCTGCGGAAAGACATAGATGTGATTGAAAGGGTGCAGCATAGGGCCACTAAAATGGTTGATGGAATTTGGAATTTGAGTTATGAAGATCGATTGAAGAAGTTAAATATGTACACGTTGGAGGAGAGAAGGGTTAGAGGGGATTTGATTCAGCTTTTTTAATTTATTAGGTCATTGGATGCTGACCTGCTTGTTTTTTATTCTGATAACCGGACTAGAGGTCATAGTTTAAAACTGAGAAAAGCACGTTTTAATAGGGATTTGAGGGAACATTACTTTTATGTTAGAGTTGTGGATAGGTGGAATGGTCTGCCAGAGGATGTTGTGAGTTCTGACAGTGTTGATATTTTTAAAAAGAAGCTGGACAGACACTGGGATATAGTCGGGGGACTGTAAACAGGACCAATCTTGTTGGGCTTCGTGCCTGTTATCGGTCCTTTATTTTTGTATTTGTATTTTGATAACGGCGCCAAACTAAACGACTGATTGAATTTCACTTTCCTTCTCCCTTCAAAACCCCCACAAACCTTTAGCCATTTGTTACTGCGTCCCCTCACTGTTAAATTTACTACTACACCCCTGAACCAGCCAAGTACCGCGATAACAGCGCCAAACTAAACGACTTACGAAAACGTTAAACAAAGTTTAACTAATACTAATTCCAGTTCACATTTATCTCGCAACAGATTAATAATTGAAGCAGAATTAAGAATTGACAACATTCCTTTTTTTGTTAAAGACCAAATTGACCCAACAAGAAATAAAAAGAAACGAATTATTCATTAAATATAAAATAAATACGTTACTATACCATACGTTACTATACAAAGCCATAAATGACTCCATAAAACAATTAAATAATTAATTAAACATAATTTTTCTATGACACAATTTTAATGAACAGAAGATAGCCGGTAGGTAGTATTTGTTTTTTTTAACAACAAACAATTTATATTTCATTTAAAATGAACAATCTATTTTTTTAAAAATCTAGAAATGGACAAAAAATCTATTTTCGGAATTTCGACCCATTCGGGATTTTGGCTTGTCAGGATTTCGGCTGTCGGGATTATGTCCCAGGCCTTTTCTGAGCATATTTGCCACAAAAAAAGACTTTGTGTTATACATAAAAGACTAGCTTTCTACATTATTTTTCATGTATAATTCATATATAATTTTTTGTGGGATATTTGTAGGTCGGATGTGACACACCTGGTCCTATACAACCTCAGTGTTATTCACAACAAAACCTACTTTGATTTAGATACATCAATTTTGCCCTTCCTAGTCGAGAATTGGCTGAGATTCCACTTTTTTGGTCCTGTAAGTACTTATTTTGATAAGAATTATGGTTAAATCTGGTTTTAGCTACCTCTTTTATTGTTAGTACTGCTTGCAAATGATCTGAAAACTTTTGGATTTCAAAAAATCATAACTTCCTTAATACTCAAAATTTGGAGTGATTGCAAAATATGCTTTAATAAATTTGTCGCTTTGGAAAAAAATTTAGATCGAATATTGTGACATGAAGTTTTGGAGCTGGGCGATTTGACGTGGAATGACTCGGCTTACTTCCTAGGGAACAGGAATAAATTTAAAAAATTGTATCTTGTACTGTGACAAAATTTGCTGATTTTTCTTCATGTGGTAGAGATAAATGTCGGCCGAGAATTTAATATTTAAATAGTTTTCATGTGTGATTAGCATCATTGCTATCCAGTCTTCAATATAAGTAACTTTCTTAAATATACTTACATAAACATTTTGCTTAACAATGCATTGATTATGTTTGCAAATATATAATCTCTTCACTTGTTACTATATTGTTGCTTTTATAAACAAACAGGAGTCCACTTTAATGTTTTTTACCTTATGTTCCATGCAATGCAATCAGCTTTTTTTTCAAACTTCATTTTGTAAATTAATGTTATGAAATTCTATACATGTCTTCTGAAAAAACATTTAATACACTTTCTAATGATCATTCTTTCAAATACCTCTATTTACAGAGTTGTGTAAAGGATATACTGTATAAAATTGTCTTTTTAATTTAATCTTTTTTCCAGTGAAATAAATGTTCATTATTGTTATTGATTAAATTCTGTCTAACCCAGTCTTAAAATCTTTTATAAACTCTTGACTATCCGTTTTGTCATAGTTTGTAGAACAAAGAAATGCTATTGGTTGGGTTTGACCTTTTAGAATTTTAAAAAATTGTTTAAGGTAGTTAATCAACCAATTATTATGCAGGTACTCTTGTTTTATTTTTATTCTGTTTTAAATTACCTATACGAATATTTTTATCCTTAGATCACTACAGTTAAAGATGCTGATGAAATACGTGGGAAAATTTTGGATGTATTACTTCATGATGGAAGGTGAATGAATTTGTTGTATTTTATAAACATTTCTACACTAATGTTTTACTTTACAAAATTTACCAGTGCATGTACCTTACTTTAACCAATGGAATTGTTAACTTTTAAATAGGATGCATACCTTCCAACCAATGCAATAGTACAAAAGTAAAACTGTATATTTTATTAACAATCGGCTTGATTTTTTAAAAAAAAAAGTAGGGGGTACGCCCCATGCTCGCTATCGCTCGCCAACCCCCGGGAATTGCTGCGCAAATCCCATTGGCCACTTCGCGGCCGGCTCGCTGGTGAACGTAACTTTTACAACCCAACTTTGCACAGGCCTATGCATATTTTGCAATCCAGATCTGTATCTATGACCTATGAATCACGTTAAATTGCTGTTCCACAATTTAGCTAAGTTTCTCTGCATGAGACAAAATACAATTTAAACCGAAGTTTTCCAACAACATTGGCGTTTTGTAATACTTTGCAACTTGAAATTTAATCGAAATAAAATCGAATTTTTTTTATAACTAGCAAGAATAAAAACAAGTTGCACATAAAGAACTCCAAAACAGAATGCAGCAGACGAAAAACCCGCGCATTGAGAGTGAAAATGAAACATTGAAATCGCAGTAGAGAGAAAAAAACGAAAAGCTGGACGTCATATGAAACAAGCCGATTCCATTGAAATGACAAAAATAAAAGTTCATTAACCTCTTTTTTTTTACAAACAAAAAAGCTTTAAATACTCTCAAATACAAAGTAGCCATAGTAAAAAAGAAAAAATATATAAAATTAATTATTATTCATCGTCAAACTGTTACCTCTCGCCAAAATTTTAAAATAGTTTTGTCATAAATTATTCTAAATTTTTTTAAGTTGTATTACTTTTTTAAGTAATAAAACATATTAAAGTTATATTACTTAAATAAAAACAATATTTCAGATCAGATTTTTTTATTTTACTTTTATGTATTTTATTTATATTTGCCTGAATTCTTCCACGTGTACACATGTAAAGCAACTTTTGTAAAAAGAACAGGTTAAAGAACTGTTCTTTTTAAAAGAACAGAGAGCAACTGTTCTTTTTCTCCTGTTATGTTATGAAGGAACGAACCATGTTTTCGTTTTCGTCTGCCCTATTTTAATTTTTAATTAAAAAACTAATTGGAAATTTGAAAAAAGAAAATTCCGTCCCGATATGCAAGGGAGACACACATTCCAGAAAAAGAATGGAGTTCTAAGATGAATAATTCATCTTGTTATGGCTGCGGACGTTTTAAAAGAGCTTACTTTTTTTTAATATAGAGATAAAGTTTAATTTTGCAGTGGGTAATATCTCAGTGGTAGAAGGTTAAAGTTACTAAAGGCAAAATTGTTAGCTTCTACCGAAAAAGAATGATTTGACATTCCAAGCCCTACAGTTCACAGGTAAATGCACTTCAAAACAAGTATTACCTAGGTTGTGTGGGTGTGATTCGAATCAGACAGCAAAAAAAATTGTAGAATGGTTTAGATATTTAAGTTATTCAAAAACCAATGTGCCAGGGTTCATGGATTTAAACCAAATGTTTTTCTTCTAAATTTCTTATTATTTTAAACCTAAATTTTTTATTTCCTAAAATTAGAAAGATGTTGTTTAAAAATACTTAACTCAAATTCAGCAGGAGCACTATTAAACTCTATTCTCAAATGATATCTGTAGATATATTTTGCTATTTAACAACTATCTAATGTTCTTGATACAAAATATGCACAAAAAGATTTTTGAAAAAACATTTTGGTAATTTTTAAAATTATATTGGTCTGAATCATCCCAACTAATACCGTAAGTTTACACCTGCATGTTAATTTTACTGTTGAATAAAAACTAAACAGTTTATTAAGGGCGAAATAAAAGTGGTTTTAACTAAAATACTGTTTATTGGTTTTCTTCCAAAAACTTTATTCTAACCGTCATAAATTATATATCCCGTCATTTCTAATTTATATAGAGATAAAACTGTGATTTAAAAAATATTTTGCTTTACTATGATGATGGCAAAGGGTTGTTTATGAAAAAAAAATTCCCACTTCTAACTTGAATACTTTCCTTTCAGGTTCAAATCTGGTCGGGAAGTCAAGAAGAGTAAAAACATCTTTGGTCTTCGAAATAGAATCCCTCCCGAGCCTCCTACGGTCGAGCCTGTTTCGGCCAAAGTGAAAAAAGACATCCTCATTTGGGAGTTTCATGTGAAAGAAAGACCTTATCATTTTCTGACCTCCACAAAGTATGAGTTTTGCTTCTTATTGTGTGGCCAGGTCATTCATTTATAGATAATGAAAGTTAACAATTGAAATGCAAATTAATGATACATTTTGATTTATTTTTTCAGTTGGATTTAATCGTGTAATTAGTTTTTATCTTTAAAAAATTAATATTATTATCTCCATCTGGAAGTTATTGTACATTAATAATTAAACCAATATAAATTTTTCTGTTGGCTCTAATGAAACAAATAGGGGGTTCAGGATACAAGTGAACCAAGTCAACTTTTTGTCCTTTTCGAGTTATCAGCGCAATTGCAGCCACTATCTGTAGAATTTCAGTGCAATAATCAGGCCTCGCAGAGCTCCTATAATTCCTATAAATTTGAAAAAGTTCCTATAATTCCTATTTTTTCCTATATTTTAGACCCTTACTTTCGTTTTTCCCCTTTTCATCATTACGATCTTTACATTAAAACTGTTACTGTGATCACGACCCACAGACTTAATCGGCAGAAAATTTTCTGGTTGGTTTGACTTGGCCTGAACCGGAGCTACACAAGTAAAATGAGACACCCTTCCGATCAACCGGAGGCAAAAATCTGCCCACCATAATAAGGCGATGCGACGTCATCGTTGGATTTCGTCAAAATTACTAGGCTGCAAAATAAGTAAATCAAGAAGCATTATTGGACTGCATATTTTTGGTCAGGTGTTGATGATCCTCTTCTAATAGGGGGGGGGGGGGTCCGCTGGCCGATATTTGAAGATATCTTAGTTAGTGCAATCTTATCTTAATTCATCTTCAAATTTTAATTATATTTTTTATCTTTATTATTAAAATTTATTAACTTGTTCTACAATGAAATTTAAGTTTAGTTTTCATTGATATAGACCGAGAATGGAGGAAACTATTTTTTCGGTGGGGCTTTAACGTTGTGTAAATTTTGAGGCGTCCGTTGTGTAAAAGCCAACCCTTTTTTACAAGGCTCTATTTTTTTAGATAAATTTCTCGACCGAGATATACGAGTATGAATTTATTTATTGACTATATAAAACGAACGGCTGATTAAGGAAATTTGTAATTCATTGTTAAAATCGAAATCAATTGAATATTTTCTATCAAAATTTCCCCAAATTGATAACATTTTCATACGATCTATGATCTCCCGATCCGGCGTATTCTGCCTGATCTGGATCACTGTGATCTCCGGATCTTTGTGATTGTCTATTTTTTCTTTTGCATGATACTCAGAGGCGTTCCCGATTATGGGATGAGTTTTTCTGTATTTGGATCGTCAGATATTAGGATCAACAGAGTTTTCGGATATTAGGATCGTCAGAGTTTACGGATACAGTTAGAACCTTTAATCCGGTCATCGCGGGACTTGAGCCTTTCCGGATTATGGGTAAACTAACCAGTATTTCCATAATTCTGAAAATTAGAATGAGTTTAGAGGAACTGCGTGTCTGCGAATCGCGTTACAACACCCTAGCATATAAATATCCAGGCAGAGAAATATAGTGCAAAGGAAGAGAAAATTCGGACAAAAAAACGCCTAAAAAAATTGTAGCCAGCTCTTATACTCAGGGTCCTCAAATGTTTCACAACATTAACACCCCTGAAAAAACTGTTTCCGCCATTATCGGTCTATATTAATGAAAACTAAGCTTAAATTTCAATAAACTAGCTTAAATAATAAATTCTAACAATAAAGTTAAATTTAATTAAAAGTTGAATATGAATTATAATTAGACAATACTAAGATGGTTTTGAAAATCGGTTACCGGCCATTGCAATCCACCGATGGGGTCGCAATGTCTCATAATGATTGACAGTTTTTGCCTCTGCTTGATCGGAAGAGCGTCTTCTTACTTATGTAGCTCCGGTTCACGCCAATTGGACCAACCAGAATAATTTCTTTTGATCAATGTTCGTGACCTTGTGATCACAAGTACAGCTTGATTGTTTAAATATTATTTTTGTTTACGTTTGAAACTTTTCTCCCCAGTATTTCTACTTTGATCTATTCTGGCGTTTCTGATTTTAGAAGGTTTAAGTTTTAAAAAAAACACGGAGTATCGGAAAATTTTTGGACTATCGTCGAAATTCAAAAGTGTCCGGATTATAGGTGCCCAGATTAGCGGTTTTGTAATTGTTTATGGATCGCGGGAGTTTTTTTTTTTTTGAATAAAAGATAGCTATAGTTTTTTTTAATGATGTAGGATCACTTTAGTTACCGATAGTAACCTAGTGAAGTTTATTGGAAATTAGGGGTATTTCAGATCCTCTGGTAGGGCAGCAAGCCCTATTGGATCGCTGGAGTTAAATCGCATTTGGTCCGATCCCTATCGGATATCGGTTAAATAAAGCTAATAAATCTTGTATATTGTGCTTTTATGTATAATTTTTTATCATTGTTAAAATAATTGGCTCATTGCCATTCATTTCATCCATATATTTACTTCACGAAAATTTATATATCGACTTGAAAATATTCCTATAAATCCCTATATTTTCTTTAAAAATTCCTATAAAATTCCTATATTTTCTTAAAAAAAATTCCTATATTTCCTATTATATTTTGATAAAAGTCATTGCGAGGCCTGAATAATGAAAAAAGTCCAAGTTTAGATCAGGGTGCGTAGCGTGCTTAAAGGTGCTTATTTTTAGTTTTCGATTTTAAGGGTCCTTAAAGATGCTTATTTTTATTTCGAGTTTGTAAAATGTGTTTTTTTTTACTTTAGGTGCTTTATTTTGTAAAACAAAATTCAAGAAACAGATTTTTTTTCTCTTGGTTTTTCCAAAGTTTTATATCATTACCGAAATTGTTCAACCAAACTTCAATGCCTCGTAATAATGCTAGTTCGCAGCGAAAGAGTGGGTGTCTTGAGTCGTGTTAATTTTATAGTTTTAGTTCAGGACTGATTGGTCAACCAAACCTCGATGCCTCGTAATATTTTCAAGTTTGCTGCATTGTCGCAGTGAAATCTCTTTTTCACGGTCTTTCTCAGTTCAAAACAAATCAGTCAGTATCAAACTTTTAGGTATTTTATTACTTTTGACGATGTTTGGTTCGCAGCATCGTCATGGTCTGCTAGTTACACTTGCCAACTCCCCGAATTTAGGTATATACTATGTTAGGAACTTATAAAATTATATAAAATTAAACTTAAATTTGAACTAAGAAACAAATCCTTAAAAAAAAATCTGTGAAAATAGCAAAGGGCTGCGGCTAATTTTTTTTTTTTGAACTGATATGAAGTGACAGAATTTTGTATTTGAGTTTTTTCATCGGCTATCGGCCGTTGTAATGAAAAATTATCGACCAATTTAATTTTTGAACAATCATCCCATTTGTTAAAATGTGCCATCGGTTTAGCCCTCAGGGGTGCCAGACTTCCACCTAAAGCCGGAATTCCTTGTTTCCGATTTTCTAAAAAATCTGCCTTTTCCTGAGTTTTTAAAAAATTCCGCTTATCCAACTTTTTCATAAATTTATAAAACCAGGGTTACGTTATATCCTATTTTTAAACATGGTCATTAATAAATACCCCAGATAATCGAAAAATTTTGAGCCAAAATTGCGCCTTGAATAAAGGGGCACACCAAGACCTCCAATTTTCCAGAACATTAACACCACCGAAAAAAATTGTTTCCTTCATTCTCGATCTATATCGATGAAAACTAAACTTAAATTTTGATAAATAACTAGTTTAAATAATGGATTTTAATTATAAAGCTATAAAATTTTTAATTAAAAAATTTGAAGATGAATTAAGATTAGATTACACTAATATGTCTTCAAATATCGGCCAACGGCCAGTGCAATCCATCAGAAGAGGATCATCTTCACCTGACCAAAAATATGTAGTCCAATAATGCTTCCTGATTTGCTTATTTTGATGTTGCATTGCTTCATAGTGATAAGCTGGAACAATAAAAGATATTTTTTGTTTACTTTTGAAACTTTTTTATGTATTTTTATTTCTGCCTATATACAATTTGGATTTGGTTGGGTTGTTGATGATCGAAGCTGGAACTACATTATCTCACAGCCCATTGATTAAAAATACCTTTTTTCCGATCAACTCCAATTATCCGAATTTCCAATTGCGGTTAGGTCCAAATTGCTTCTGATAATTGGAGTCCTACTGTAATAACCAAATAAACCAAGACACAAATCCTAAATTACAAATAAAATTATATAGTTGTAGTTAAATCATATTTTTTTTTTTTGTTTTCACATGAGATAACTGAGTTTTGCATTTGATTTTTCTTTGGCAAATGGGAAAAAATAATCGGTTCAATCGGCATCGCCCAAAAAGCGCTATCCGTCGAGCCCTAGTTTTTATTATAAGTCGTGCAATTGAGGATTTGTTGTGTCATAAGTGCTTATTTTTTGGTGAAATGGGTACTTAAAAAGTGCTTGAAGGTGCTTAATTTTTGTTATGAACTTTCGCTATGCAAGGTAACATGTGCAGCAGTAATTGAAATAATGTTAAGAGGCAGTTTTATTATATAGTTTTGACTTTAAACCTCTGTAGCACAAAGAAGCTTTTTAAGGATTTAGTTCAATTGTATTCTGAGCTCTTAAAATGTTAGAGAAATCTGTTTAGTGTATTTAAGGTTTCCTTCAGATATAAAACAAATGGAATTAGTTCTTTTAAAACTTTACACTTAACTATAGTTAACATGTGAAATCTATTATTTTATAGAATAACGCATTACTCAGTTAAAGTCGATCTGCCTGCTGAAACTATTATACAGGCCCTAATAATCTTAATTTAGAACTGAATATCAGAACACTTTAGTTGTGTCAAATTAAATTTATATTTAATTTTTATTTTACAGACCTAAAAAGAGCACTAAAAATGGAAAAACGAGAAAGAAATTTCCTATATCTACTCCTTCGAAACAGGTATTTAGCTTATTTTTAATTTTCAATATTGGAATCATATTTTTCTAGATGTGTTTAAATTTGACTGTTCTTAAAACTTTCTTTGGCAGCCCACTCTTAAAGGGTAATTTCTAGAAAAGATATTATCACGTATCCCATTTTGAAGCGGTACAAGTTACTTTTAAGACTAGCAGTTAGGCTCTCAACTTCCATCACTTTTTGATTTTCGAAATTTATATTTAAAAACTTAAAACAGTTTTATTTTAATCTGTTTTATAATGATTGGAAAATGAAACTATATAAATGAAATATTAAAGAAATTATTAAAGTTAGCCCCAAAAAAATGAATGTGTTGGAACCATGTTTATTCTTGGATAAAGTTCTTAACAAAATAAAATATTTTGTGTTCTAAATCTGTTTATTTTAGAATGAAGCTACCAAATTTTCTGAGGATCCTCTCCACCAAGAAAACAGCATACAGAAAGCAAAGAACCGTGTAAAGAAGACAACCACGCCATTCACTGAGAAAACTGCCTGCGTCGGCCTACTGGACTCTCTCATACCCATTCTCACAGACTTCACTGCCGAAAACAACCCGTTTCTGAAATCCCGTGAGAAACGGGCTGCAAAGCGGCAAAGTATCCTTACCCCTAAAGAAAAAACATCAGACCTAGTTGGTGTTGTTGAAAAAGCTCCAGCCTCTCTACCCGTCAAAAGGAAATTCAACCGCGGGATTCAAAATGGCAATCACAAACAATCGAACGGCAAAAAACACTTAGAGAAGGCCACGACTAGTAGCCCTAGTGATAGTGAGTTGTTTTTTGATGCCAAAGATCATTTTAGTGAGGATTCACCGATGGGAAAGAATGGTATTAGAGTAATGGGAAAGCGAGTCACACGTACAGGAAAAGTTCAGTACCTTTTCCAAAAAGATAGGTAGTGCTCTTTAGGCTTTAGTTATGTTCTCTAATTCTAACTTTGTTGTATTTTATTTAGAAAATCTATACTGCCTACTTTTTAGATTTCCTTATTACTACAATTTTTATTGACCTCTTTACTGCCATTTACAAGATAATGAGTATGCTTAATTTTAGTTCTAGGAAGCTGATTAGAAGTATTGTCGTATTAACCTTATTTAATATTGCTATACTTTAAAAATGTTGCTATCAAATCATTTTCAAATTACTCTTTTATTACTGAATACTGTCTTTTTGTTGTTTTATGTTTCTCATAAGTGCATTACTCCATATTGCATACAATTAAAAGGTGTCCAATTAAGCATTACTGACAAAAGTTGTTCTAGCTCACTTTATGGAGAAAGTTTAGTTTGAAGTTAATATACTAAAAATAATGATTAAAACTATTGTGATAAACGGTGTTTTAATAATTTTGTTGTATCAGAATAAACAAAACAAAAATATTTTCAAGATGTTTAAAGTTAGTAATTATAAATTAAATGGTTACTTTTAATGGTTCATCTTTTAAATGTTTGCTACTAATAATTCTGTTCTGAACTTTGGGTTGCATATGGAATTTAAAACCTTTTTGCTTTGCTTGTCTCTTTACCATCTTTCATGAAACTGTTATATCAAAAACTCCTTTATGATTCCTAATTGTTGCATTGAAACGGTTTAAAAAATATGGTTATAGTAAAATTGTCGTTTTTTTATTTCCTCTCTATTACTTTTGGCAACCTAGAACTAATTTTAAAGAAGTTTAAATTTTATTTTATGCAGGCTATAAAATATTGTAAAATCATCATTTTTCTTTTCTCCTAGTTTCTACAACCAATGAATGGTATTAAAGAAATTTAGATTTCAATTCTATTTTATCTAGACTTTCTGATAATAAAATTCAAAAGTCTTGAATAAGCATAACGTGGAAACACTATAATCTGAAAGCTTCAGATTTAAAAGCATTGAATTGAATCTAAATGCATGTAACTGAAACTTCCAATTCCTAATATTATCTACCCTTACTTTCTACTGTTAAATTAAAACTATATTTAGTTTAAGGTTATTTCTTTTGGTTTCAGCTGTGCTGTAGTATAGTTTTATAAGCATTTTTTACTGATATTTATTTGTTAGTATAGCTATTAACACTTGCTTTATGTATCAGGTATATGTGGTCTGTTATTAGTAATAAAATGAAGGCTATACTCTGATAATTTTAAGTTTACAAAAATAATTTACATATTTATTTAAATCATTCTCTGATTATTCATTGATTTCATTCAGGTGTTTTAAATTCATTTTCGGATTATACATTTTTAACTTTATCCATGTTTGCATTTGAGTTTTAAAATTTCATTTGAAAATTTTTATTTAAATATAAAATTAAACAGTTGACTGTTAAAATTTTTCTACCAGAAATTTTATATTTAGTTTCAAGTGGTAATATCCATTTTGTTTTAGGATATTTACTTATTGAAAAGCATTCTGTTAGAAGTTTACATGCAGCAAGTTTGAAATTAGGTTATAAATCATAAAATAACTAAATATGTTTATAACTGATTTGATATTAATTAGTCTGACGATTAGTGAAATGTCAATGTCACCTGCAATAAAAATTATGTTATTAAGTTAGCTTTAATGGGTATAACTGCATTACAATCAATCTAGCATTTGATTGTTCACCAAGTGTGCTTTAACATATACAGTGCTCAAACCCTCTTTCTAGACAACTTAAAAAATTCCAATTAAATTGGCCTAACTTTATTGTAATTCATTCAGAATTCTTCCTACCAATTTCTTTGCACATAGTTCAAAAGGTCCCATCATTCAAGCATCGAGAAATGCTTCTTCTATTTATCCGTCCATGAGGGTTATTTTTATATCTAATATATGAAAACTTAATTTGAATATTTTTTTTAATTGAAAATACCTTTTTAATATTTACATTTTTCTATTTAAAAAAAAGCCCTTTCAGAACCTTTGTTTTCCCACTGAAGTTTAATTAATGTACATATATATCTCTAAATTGAAATGAATACGATTTTAAAAAGGGCTTACGATGCAAATAGTGCCTTGGAAATCTAATACGAATGTAACTGCCCATCTAAATGTATGGGAAGGTTTTTGCAGCATAAACATTCAACCTCTTAAGTAAAATGGTATTTTTAATGATAATAAAACTCTTCAAATACAAAGGCTATGATACTAATTTGTGGCCTTTTTTAATAATGTTGGAATTAAGTTTTGAATATATTATTTCTGTACTGATTGTAACTTTAGAAATTAAAAATGTTCTAGTAGTGCTTTTAAATATATTGCCCACCCATATTTCCTATGCTGAAATTCGATATTGTGACTCAATACAAGTTTTATTTATTTTCATAAAATTGTTATTAGGTACTATAAATTATTGAAATTAAATTATTTTTAAAAATATCTTAATGCTAACACAGAATCCTAATAAAATTCAAACAATGTATAGCATTGATAAAATGAGAGGAAAGAAGTTGTAGAAAAAGTATGTGCTAGTATGGATTTTATATAGGAATGAATGAACTTTGTGATTTCAGATTTTATTTATTTTGTGTGATTCAATGTGTAATGAGAATCGGTCTAATACTCTGAAAGCTTCCTCAACATGACGAGCATTGCTTTTGTATTTACTCAAGTAAAAATTCATTGTTTTGTTTTTAATTGACTGCTATTTTAGGGTTTGTCAAATTTGTTGTATATAGTATTTTGTAAATTATTAAAACCACATAAAAAAAGTATTAAACTGACATGCTGTGTTTTTCTTTTATTTTATAACTTTATATCAGAGTATATACTTCAAATTGCATATTTAAATTTTTTTTTATCCAAGAGCTTTTTCATTTAGTATTAATAACTAATTCAAGTATACATCTAAACATATCTCTTGTATACTCTTACTATAACGATAGGATTATATTTGAATATGAGTAAAAAATATATGCAGATTAAGAATAACTTTCTCCTCTTTTAATTTATAACAGACTTTCATATATATTAAGGCCTCCATCCCCTTGCCGATTGTGTGACCCTTCGCTGTTTTAAAACACCAAAAATATAATTTTTCAAAATCCAAAAACACAACACTTGTAAAAATCAGTTTCAACTAAAACTTTACTTTTATTTATTTTGCTAATGGATAATTATATATTATTGCAAAATCAAAATTTAAAGTTAAATCACTTAATTAAGCAGGTATTGAGACATGAATCATAATTTGCAACATTTTCTAGTTCATTTCTACCAAAAACTGTTTTCAGTTAACCTTCAGTGCCAGCAAAATAGCTTAATCTTTAATGTTATATATACTATTTGGGTATCGCTTTTTAAAATCTTTCAAATTAGAAATTCAAATTACAATTTGATTAATGATTACTCTCCCCAAATGTGTTGGTATCAATTAAGGTTTTAGTCAAAATACTTGTGGCTCAGTTGATTTCGAGTTAAGGATAATTAAAAAAACCTGTACACTTCGTTAATTATTTCTGTGTAAAACAATTTTTAGTTGCTATCTACATTTCAAACAACTTTTCTAAAATATATACTTTATAACTATTTAAAAAAAAACTAATGATCATAAATTCTTTTAAGTGTTAAGGATACAATTTTCATTTAATGCTTATTTTAACGCTAATTTTTCTTTCATCAAAGTTTGTTAACATTTGTTTGAAATTATTTTTCTCTTTGATAAAAATTGATAATTAGTTTTAAAAAATACATGTAGGACAAACTTCTTTACAATAAACACACCCAAATAAAAGTTGCAAAAATGTAAAATCTATTTTTATTACAAAAGTAATTAAAAAAAATCGAAAACAAGACAATACTTTAAATATACAAAATGACAATTGTTAAACTGAACTTCGGTAGTGGTCCCTTGGACCATTACATTTCGGAATATCTCTTTTCCATTTCAGTTGATTTATCCTCAGAATTTCAAACGCAATAAAGACTTTTTCCACAAAATTGCGAATGCAAGAAAATTCCAGGAATATTGAAGCCGGGTGTCTGAAAAGATATGCAATAAATATTTAGTTTAATATTGATTAAAAACAAAATACTCAAACACTAAATATCGGGTAATATGTTGAATATGATTGTTGCGATAATTTTCTTAAACTATCGTCGAATGGGGTAGCTTTGGCACAAGCTTTTCAAGCTAATAACTTCTCATTAAATGCAATCTTTAAACATGTGATTGCCTTTTTCATTTAGTGGCAACTATTTCTTGACTGATGAATAAAAAAATATTCAAGCAGAAAGTCAGTACCAAGGTTTTTTAGTCTTAAGTTACACTCCAGGGTCAAAGTTATCCCCATTCCACTGTATCATAGAAGGATACTAAATAATTTCTCCAAAAACATCTGGTGGCAAAGTTTTAAAACCGTTTTCTTAACAGACTCGAACAAATTATCATCTCTTCAATATATTCCAGAAAAAAAATCAAAACTTTTTGAGCAGTTTTGTCGTACCGAAAACTTTAAATAGAGTAGTTTAGTTATGAGCACTCGTACATAAAAACTACAAATACAAAAATTGTCGAACAACAACAGGCCAGAGGACCAGCAAAGATGGTGCAAAAGTTTACTATTATTTACCAGTTCCCAATAACAATCGAGATTCCTCTACTCTCTTCGAATATACAACATAATCTGTTAAACCATATGAAGAGGTATGGACAGGACAGGTCCGGTTTCGAACCAGGGACCTCTTGCATGCGAGCCCAATACTGCACCGTCTGCGACAAAATAATTCCTCGGTCACGAGGGCTAGTATTGGGTATTTATGCTGACCGCCACAGTAATCCCCCCACAGTCGAGAGGATGATTAATGTGGGTGTAAGCTCTTACTGGACCTGCTTTTGAGTCCAGAAATTTGCTTTGGTTGCGTGAAGGTTGTCAGATGTGATGTGTGCCCTTAAATGGCGCACGTCCGAAGTCACCACTGAAGAAGTATGGACATTGGACAGGCCCGGTTTCGATCCAGGGACCTCTTGCATGCGAGCCCAATACATGCGACAAAATAATTGCTCGGTCACGAGGGCTAGTACTGGGTATATATGCTGACAGCCACACAATTCCACTCATTAATAACTTTCACAAACCAACATAAAAACGACACCCACCTAAAACAGCAGGTCCGATGTGCCCGCAGAGATGGACCACGACGATATGAGGTCCGGGTCCGCTGGTTTCAGGTCCTCGGACTCCTCCTGGACTTCGTCATTCTCCTCTTTTCCGGACTTTTCCGGTTGCACTTCCTTATCCGGCGGAGGCGAGGGCCGGACGCTCATGCCCGGCTCGAAGTTGTCCATGGTACGCAACACGCTCGGGGTGTAGGAAGATAGACCGCCGCCGGAACCTGCAATGTAGAATATATAATTATATATGTCAAATAAAGTCGACAGAGAAACTTAGATGAAATTAAGTCAGTTTAATTCTATCATGTAAGCATCGGGAGAGCAAAGTTTTACATTTTGTTACTTCAAGAGTATGTGGCGAAGTGATTCACAAAAATGGCGTTGCTCTCTGATCGACCAATTAGAAGTTAGGAGGTTCCGGACACAATCCCGAAAGCCGAAAACCCGACAAGCCAGAATCCCGAACGCCGAAATCCCGAAAGGCCATAATCCCGACAGGGAACCGAAAATTTCCCGACGGCAAATCCGATGGTCAAAATGCCGACAAGGACGAAATCCCGAATGGGTCGAAATCCCGAAAATAGATTTTTTGTCCATTTCTCGATTTTTTTTAAAATTCACTAATAATTTCACTCACTCACTCACTCATTTCATTCACTCACTCACTCATTTCACTCACACACAATAATCTCTAATATTTAAAAAAATAATCGAGAAATGGACAAAAAATCTATTTTAGGGATTTCGACCCATTCGAGATTTCGACCCTGTCGGGATTTTAACCCATTCGGAATTTCGGCTTGTCGGGATTTGGCTTGACGGGATTTCGGCTTTCGGGATTATGTCCCAGACCCGAAGTTAGGATCAGTAATGGGAAAGGTAAAAGGTCACTTTAAAATATTTGGTGACTAAACATTTTCTATGGGAACTATATTATTAAGGGGACTATATGACGCTGATGTTGGGATGTTAAAGATATTAATATAAGTGATATTAAGGATATGTGAAAAAGGTAATTTAAGTTAAGTTTAATTGGGGTTAAAAATATAAGGTTTTGAGGGGATTAAGTTATGTAATATATTTTTAGAATTTTTTTTAAACATTACATCTGTCAGAAGAAAGTTGACAGTTTTAATCAATACACTAGTAGGACCAAGTACTACGTCTGAACTCTATCGAACACTTGGACTGTTTTTTATTATTAAAAATATTGCAATTGTTTTTATATATGATTTAAATCATAAACATTATTTTTTTTATTTTATTAGTTGGACCAAGTTCTTCCTCTGAACTCTATCGAACACTTGGACTGTTTATTATTATAATCAAATTATTATTATTATTGTAATTTATTTTCATTATTTACATCATAAACCATAAATATTTTTTTTATTCATTTCAAAACAGCAAATAGTAATTAGACTGGATTCATACAATAGTCAATAATAACATACACTGCAGTTACTTTGTAAAAAATTTCGAAATTATTTCTGGGTACAGGTTCGTGTACTCATGTTAGCAGAAAAAATCATTTTCTTAAAAAATGCATTTTTTTACAATGTTTAATTTTTTTTATTAAAAAAGATGACACGCAAAGTTATTTCGTAGAATTAATACTTTCACATGCTAGGGGTTCATTTCATTTAAAATTGTACAATTAAATACACATAATACGTTTGGATCACCTATACAATCATGGGGTAACTGTAAAACGTAATTTGATTGTTTTATTTTGCTTTCAATTAAAAAAAAAAATACCCCCCCCCCACCTCTTTCTCACTCTAAATAGACACCTTACTCCATCTGAGAGTAGCTTGGTTGGATCGAAGCGTCACACTAAATCCACACATGTATTACTGATTATTTCTTTCCGTAAGAAACAATACAAGCTATCTGAGTAATAATTGAAAACTCAAAAAATGATGTAATAAATATTTCAAACGAGCCTAATGGACGATAAAGTTACACACCAGATAACCCCGACCAGCCAAATACCTGAAGCCTTGTGTGTGCAAAGAAAGCTGCATCACCACCGCATGAATAACAGAGCCGGGGTTAAAACGGAAACTGGTTTTATGGAATGAAGATCTAAGATGAAGAAGAAATATAAAGGGGGGAGAGAGAGACTGAAGTTACCGCCTAGTAGTGTGTTAGTAAAAAAAATAATAATAAAAATAAAAACTCGTCCGAAAGTTCTTGCTCGTCTGAGCCTTTTCGGATGTTGACCTCGCAAAAAAGCAGCCACGCCGGTATAGAATTGTCCGTCAAAAGGTTTTCGCCTACGTTTTTTATCGACAATAGTTTTTTTCTGCAGTTCTTGAAATAAAATTGGGAAATGTGGTGATGTACCATAATACATATAAACTTATTAAAGTTATTTCAAATAAGTGTTTTACGAAACGGCGAGGAGGTAACTTCAAGTAATAAACCGAAAAATTAGAAATGCTTCTGTACAGGCATTTTGAAATTCCAAACTCGTAAGTTTGGAGAGTTGACAAAACTTGGTAATTTTTTTTAAAATTCCCTCAATGTTAAATTATATTTAACAAGCTACTTATTTTCCTAGACTGCCTCTCTATCTTTAAAATTGCCTGACTTTTCCGGAATAAAATAATTATAATTTAGAACGAATTTCGGCTGGGGTTAAAATTATTTCGTAATAAGAAAATTTCAATACTTGGATTTTCGCGACATTTAAAATTAACAGGTTTGAAAAAAAAATATCTTTTCTTTAGTATCTTTACCTTTAGATTCATTCTATACACATTATTTTTCAATTTCTTTTCTCTTATTCTTGCATGCGTCTCTGGGCGAAAAGAGTGAAATTTTGGGTTTTAAAACAACAATGGCGGCTTAATACAAACACAAAAGGGCTACCGCATTGCTTTTAAATCCGGATTATCCATCAAAAGAAGAAAATATGTTTTTTTTTATATAAAAAGTTTATCGTGATATTTTAATGAGTAAACTTCCTGAACATGGAATAAGTTGCTTTATCTTACCACGCAACACTTTTTAAAGTTTGTACGGTAAATTATCGTAACTTCCATCAACTTTTGCAGAGAAGCAAGTCACGCGATTTCAAATAAACAGAACTATAAACTAGAATCTTTTTTCCTTTGAATAGCTCATCATCACAAATTCGAAACCGGTGCACGTAGAATTCTCTGAAAGAATTTTAAAATATCCAAAAAGGTAGAATAAACGTCCTTGACAAAATGTCTCATGAAAACAATCAAACAACATGCACCTTTAAAAAAATCTCAAAAGATCTTCCCCTGAGCTAAATTTTCGCAATCAAGCTATCACGGGTACATCTTTTTTTTTATTAGAAAAAGATCACACGCATCATCGAAATGCCAGACATTAAAAATGTCCGTCACGCACGAGATGGGACGTTTTGGGGGGCAAATTATATCTTTTTTTGTGGGAGACTAACTGGAATTGAATTCGAATGGTGAAATTCAAATGGCACCACACCTAAACAGGAAGCTCTACTGTGACAATACATAGTAATCCTTAATCAATAAGATGATTGATGATACAATAAGAAATGTTATAAAAATTGATGGCTTTTTAACCATTTGGGGGATACAGATAAAATGAACCAGTCACCTGACAATCAGGTTTTCCAGCAACTAACAAAATTTTGAAAAAATTAAAACAAAAAAGGATGGAGCATTCATTTATAATCATCTGCTATAGAAATATAATCTTAAAAAGTTAAAAGGAATTATATGCTCGATTAAAACTAAAATTTCTTTTTTATTCAGTTGAAACAAGTTTACACATCAAGCCAATTATTTCCCTTAACGGGATAACTTTCGATGCAATTGGGAATTTAAAAGTTTTGTTTCTATTTTTGAATAAGGGGCATAGTAATCGATTGCAGATTGTGGCTAAATAAATCTAATCGAATTGAAAATTAAATAAGTTAATTTTTTTAAGTAAATGAACATAATACTGTAAAATATATGTTAAACAAAGTGATTCCATTTGATGAAAAAATTTCTGTCTTGGCCTGGGACAACCAGGGTTGGGGGCAAGGTTTCTTTTAAACGGGCTTCGGGATAAAAAGGCCTTAAGATTCTTAAATTAAACATCCACTATTTAAATTCGCAATTAGATCATGTTTCAAGGTGGAAATAGACTGCCTTTGATTTATCATTTGCCTCTGGCTTCAATTGATAACATGTTCATTACAAATTTTATGTAAATTGTAACTGTCAATATCGATAAAAATCCCATTGATAAACTGCTCTGTGTATATGGGACGTGTTACTTAAATATGTTTGTACGTGGTACAAAGTCAAACAATTATATAGGGAATAGGGTCAAATAATTGCAGCAAAAATTAGAGCAATTTTTCAAGTGGCTATTTACTTGAAAGAGAAATTGCATGCTGTAGGGTAACTTAAAGCTAATTCTTCTGATTTAACATAAAAACCACGTGATATTTTCTTTATAAACAACGTAAATATTGCACAAGAGCATTTATTAAAAAAGCTTTTTAAAAAAACCTATTGCGTCATCCCGATTATGTTCCAAAGCTAAAATCTTGCATTATGGACGATTGGATTTAAATTGCAATAAACAATCGAAAGTACTGCAACAGTATTAAATTAACCAAAGAGAACCACGTCACTCCTCATCTTCATATGACACAACAAACGAACAAAATCGAACAACCAGAGAGCGTTTTCAATTAGCCCCCACTCACAATAATCCCTTCCTAGCAATTACCAGGGCAAAAGTCATTTTCTATACTTGATTACGCAACACGAGGTGGGTTTAAAAAAAAGAATTAACGAAAAAAAAAAGCTGTGAGGGGACTACATTTGAATCAGAGCGGTTCGGATCTGGACGCTTATGGGAGGAAATAGCAATCATAATGATGCGAGGATACTGCTACATGGCCATTTCCTTGTTTTGCCGATAATGAAACAGTTTTGAAGTTGGAATACATACCGCTATTCGAATCATTGAAGTTCGATTTTTTTTTTACTTTCTAATATCAAAACATAGTTGTTTTAGTAATTAACTCATTAATGTCCCAATTTTTGGTACTCTTCGAGGGAAAATAAAATAGTTATTAAATTTGACATCACGTGATGAGGGATTTAACGAAGAAAAAGATTGCGCTTTTGATAAGAATTTTCACGTAAACAATATAAATATGACATAAGTTTTTTTCTTAATTTTTTTTAAAAATAAAACTTATTCTTGCGCCATGTTGACGTTATTTTCAAGGAAATTATTACATGACTTTAATGTTAAATAAATAAGAAGATTATGCTTTAAGTTACCCATGAGCATGCACTTATACAAATTACCTCTTATACAAATAAATAGTCCTTTGAAAATTGCTAGAATTTTTGTTACAATTATTTGAAATTTTCCCCCATATAATTGACATTGTATCACAAAAATATTTAACGAACACTAGTCCCAAACACATAGAGCAGTTTATTAATTGGATTTTAGTCTAAATGGTTAAGGATCGTGCAAATATTTTGCCAAATAACCACTCTAAATAATATCCCAAACGAGCATCAAAATTAGCGGTATTCTTTATCTTAAAAGTTAGTGTTACGACATGCTTTTTTTTCGTCCATAACATGACTAGAAAAGTAAATATTATTTTTCTTGATATTTATGTGTTTACTTAGCTATAAAAAACCCACTCTCACGCTTTTTTATCATGCAAAAAAATCTAATCTCAAAATGTTCAGTTAGATGACTTACTCACTGACTTATCATAAATACCATCAATTCACTCAAAGTTGACCCGGATTCGTAAAATTTAGAATAAATATAGGGTTATTCATATTATGCTAAAATTTCTAGAAAATATCTAGGAACAGTAACAACGAATTGTCTTACAATAGTTGTGGGAATAGCATTTTTTTTCTGAATGGCTGATAATAACTTAAAAAATAATAATAAAAAAAACTTTTAGTTTTTTTTTTAGAGTTTTTAGTTTAGGGCGCAAACTTTCTTTTTGAAGAACGTGTTTTTAAAAACAAAATTAAGATTTTAGACATATACTACTATGCATTGAACTAACAACCAAAAGGTTAAAAAAAAATAACACGGAGTTCCATGACTTTTATATAAACCCTCCCATACATAGCCCATAATTCACGCTTTATGGCTCATCAATTAATTGAAATTCACCATTCTTTCAAAAATGGCAAAGGAATGCGGCTCTTTTGCATATTCCCCACAGATTCTGCATGCTGAAAGATGGCACATTTGAAGAAAACAAGTAAAATTAATTGCCTGAGTAAAAACAACCAAGCATGGTGGATCGGAAGCCGAATCAGCTCCGACAAAAGCTTTTTTATAAACTGTTCGATCGAGAACCGGTTCGATTGGAATGTCAGGGTGCAGGCTTTACAGGTGTATTAAATTATTAATAAATTTTGATAAATAAATATATATTGATTAATTGATACTTAAATTTGTTATAATTGTAAAATACATGGATGAAATTCCAATTTTAAACGTGAAAATAAACAAAAGTACGTGGTTGATTTACCACTTTGCTCCTTCGAAAAAAAACACAGCTAATTTTTTTTGTCTTCAAAAATGAAAATTTGTCATGATATTGTGCAATATATAGAGTTAAAGTCGACAAGTTTTAAGAGAATAGTTAGTTGAAACTGATAAAAACTAGTCATTACCTATTTTAATTTTTAATAACAGCATAACAATCGAAAAGTAGTATTAAAATAAATTCCAATCTACTGCTATAAAAGCGTTCTCGATAACAACATTCACCCGTTTATCAATTCGGGCAGACATTTGGACATATTCTATTCACGCGTCACGCCAAACAATTGTCAATGTCCGATTTCAGAACAATGAACTAGTTAGGGTGAAGACAACTCTACGGATATCCAATTATTCGCCAGTTTTTAAAGAATAGGAACAGAAAATAAAGAATAAGATGGCACAGTTTCCAAAGCCTCCCTTTTCTCAGCTACTTTCGAATTCCTTTGTTCTAATGGAATTCGTTTACATGAAAAATCAAAGGATTGTTGGCCGTATAAAAGCTGGATTACCACATTAAGCTGATGCCTCATTTTAGAAAAAACTGATAAGTAAAGATTATTTTTAATATTTAAAAGCTCCTTTAGAAATTGGGTAGAGTATATTTAGACGAGAGCTGATGCTGTAGTCCAATGACATGTCATAGAATATAAAGAGCACTTCAGTTTTTTATAAAAAAAATGCTCTATACCTAGCCGAGGTCGTGATGGTGTATATTGGTTAGCGTGTTTGACTCCTGTATCGTCAACCACTCCGCCCTTCATCCCTCCGGGGTTTATAAAAGTTAAAACTCAAAAGGAATATAACAAGGAAAATACTCTTCGATGCTTTAAACAACTTTTTAATTATCCTCATGGTATTTCATTCGGTATTCGCCAGTACCTGTAAGAAACCCAAGGTCTTTGAGACAGCATAATAACTGATCGACAATCCACCGTCTCTCATAGCACCGAGATCGTCCCTACTTTTTTCGATTTGTTCGTTCACCGTGCACATAACTTTACAATTCTAGCCCATGTTATGACATCTGAAGACAACTACTATTGTAGGTTCAAGGCTGTAAGCATTTGTGTATGTTGCGAATATTAAATTCTGAAACGTTTGTTGTTCCCGACATGACTTCGGGCAATGTCGCTGTTGCCGAAAAGGCAAAATTCAGGTCAAGGCTCGACAAGGCCGTCGGGTGACTTTCAGAAGGATTAATTCGTTCTTTTATTTCAATAAAGAACTAAACGCCTCTGTGATAATGATTAATTCTGACATTTTTAAGAGAGACATTTACGAGGTAATGGCATTTCCTGGTTTGCCAAGAGAAATTAACACATTTTGATGAAAGTAACACATTTTGATGAAAGTAACACATTTTGATGAAAGGAAATGTTTTCTTAGACTTCGAAAGAAAGTTTAAACTTGCATTTTAAGAATCGAATAGAAACGTTTCCAAATTTAAATGAAATGTAGAGTTTATGTTGAAATCCATTGTGAAATGCTGTAATATATGGGAAAAACTTACAATACGGACTTTCATTTCTGTGGAAACAACAGTAACTAGATACAAAAGAAATAAGAGTGGTATGGGATACGTTTTATTCATTACATATTGGCTTGATATCATTTAAATTACTTTGCAATGTTATTTCCCAATGTTAACAAGATTAATGGTACCATATTTTCTTTATGTATGGTAAAAAAATTAAGAAAAATTTAGAAATATTTTAATCAAATTATGAGATTCTAATGCGCGATTTAAAAAAAAAAACAATGTTCAAACATCTTTAATATTCGAATATATCTTATTAAGGGTAACATTTAGAATGCAAAAAATAGTTATTGACCGACTATGTAAACAGATTGTTCACCCACTATTGCGTTTATCTCTATACAAAACTAATAAAACTCTTTAATTATACTCTCTAGAACAAAAGTAGTCATCGGAATCAATTTCAAAAGGGCGTTACTAAAAGAAAATTTTCAAACAAAAGTTAAATGGCAATTTAATACAGATAAAACTTAAAGTTATTACTAATTCCTTTTTAATGCAGGATTACATATTCAATTGCATCACCAGCGTGCATATCTGATAACAAAAGATGTACTCGTCATTTGAGGGGATGAGACTGTTCAAAATTTATAAACAGACCGGTATTACTTAGCCTTAATACACTTCCGAAAAATGACTGTAAAAGACCAGCTCAGACAAAAAAAGAAACCGATTACTTACAAAATCGGATTATCGGAAATAGCGTTGTTCGTTTCGCTAGAAGAGGAGTAATTGGCCTATCATACTTGGCTACTTTGTTACCCTTCGAAATTCGGATTTTTAAAGACGTTATCATCCACTGCTACCTTCCAGTTTACGGGGTTCTGAAACACACTGCATGTCACTAAACGTGTTCTTAAGCTCGTCAATTGAATCGAAACAAGTATGGTACTGCATCCAACTTAGTCGCCTAAATCGTATATGATTACGGTGCTACTGTAGTTTGACGAGCACCGTTAATCCTAATATCGAAACATTTTTTACCAAGTTTCTTTTTATGTTTTGAAGATAGATACCTCTATTCCAGAGATCTCTTTTAAAAAAAATAGCCTATGGGTTTTTTTTAAAAGAGGAACGAGGTTCGGTGGATTAAGAGGGACTATCAGTCCCATAGAGCTGATGCATTAGTTTTGAAATCACAACTTTTGCAAAAGAATTGTTTTGCCATGTTAGCCCTTTTTTCCCAGGTATGAGAATCAACATATCATCGAAATGAAACAAATTTTGAAGCGAAAATGTTATCTAGTTATTTAATTAACTGGTACTGCATCTTAAACTACTTTTTGAAGTTTTAAAATGCCAAAAATTACAGCAGATGGCGACACTATTTTAAATCTTTATCAATTAATAATTAAATAACCAGATGCTATTTTCTATTCAATTTTGTTTTAAATTGATGTTATGATGATTCTCATACCTGGTGAAAATGGGATAACATGGCAAAGCAATTCTTTCGCAAAAATTGTGGTTTCAAAACTAAGGCATTATCTCTATGGGACTGACAGTCCCTCTTAACGGTGCTCGTCAAACTACAGTAGCACCGTAATCATATACGATTTAGGCGACTAAGTTGGATGCAGTACCATACTTTTTCGATAAAGAGGAACGAGGTTGACGTGGAAAAAAAAAGACCTAAAATTGTTCTGGAATTTTTAGACATTAAATTTAATTTTCATAAACAGCTATCAAAATAAAAACAATCGTTATCAAACAAATATAACCATATTAGTTATTTCCCTAATTGTATTCAAGAGTTTAGATGAACATATTTAATCTCATGGACTGGAATGTGTCTACTGATTATAGCGAAAATTTTACAAAGCCTTCGAGTAGCGAATAAGAGACCATAGCCATCGAATAAACTCAAAAGCATCACTCTTTCTATGAAAGAGGTTAAGAAACTAACACAATCTTTTTTACAATCGAAAAAAAAGCCGAATCCTGTACATAGTTACAAAGAATGGCGCACATTAAGTTCCATATATTCTCAGGTATGGGCTCTTGAGAACTACTTTATATTCCAGCCAGCGATGTCAAGGCCCTGCAATCAAGCAACGTGAAGGTGGTCTCCCATGACCGTTCTCTCAACAGGGTTCCAGAGTAAAGTCCTTTTGATTAGTATTTACTTTTTGAAGTAAAGGATTTAATGGTTATACAAGACTTTCATAATTTTTTTTTATAGTAGAAACAGACGTGGCGAGTTTGGGAGAGCGGATACCAATTTTTAAGATTTGTGCATTAAAACTTGATTGACTAAATGGTGGTTAATGATGAGGTTTGACCCAATTAGATAGATTATATGGTTTTAATAAACAAGTTTTCAAGCAATTAAAAGCAAATTTACATTTTACGAAATTCAGATGATAAAATGATGTTTGACATAAAACTTTTGAAATTATGTAACATAAAACTTTTCAAGACTAGTGACATAATCTAGTGACGCCTTTTAAGTGAAGAATTAATATCATCAGGCATCAATGGAAGACGCAAAATCTGATAACAGAAAGGGTTACAGAATCGGGTATGAAAGAAACCCACTACTACTTTCACTGTACAAGTAATTATAATATGACATTGAAAGATGTAAACACTGTATAAGACTTCTAAATACTATTTTAGATTATTTTGTTGTTGAAGAAAAATATTTCTGGGACTCGTTAGCGTCTCGTTGATCGATTGATTCTAACGTGGATGAAAGAACCGAACTTGATCAATAACAAAACTTGTAATTTATTAAAAACTTGAACGAACGTGAATAAGTAACGGACAAATGTAGTAATGCTTCTGGCTGCCAATAATCTAAAATCTGATTACTGGTGCTCTAACACAAACACACAATGCATTTTCTTACTTTTAAATTCCGGTAAAGTGACAAGGACTACGTATGCTTTGGCTGTCGTTTTCTCGTTTATTTTTATGTGCATGCTCACTAAGATAAAGCGCAAACTGAGTGGTATCCGGAAAGTTAATTCTACGCTAGCATTTGACGCTTATCACATAAACAGCCTACATTACGATTCTTATGATGTAAAGGGGTGAAGGACTCCAATAAGTATAAATATAAAGCACAGACACGCCTTTACTTCACAGCACACGATTCTCGAGCAACTCGTGAGGAATGAATCATTCTAGACGAGAACACAGACTGGGAAAAGCATGAAGTGTCTTTCTGGAGGATTACCACTGGCGGCATGAGAGACCGCCAGATTCAATTGTATGGAATGCCGTCGAAGCGAACAGTGCCACCAGATCACGAGCATTAAAAAGAGCCAGACAAAAGGGTTCATCCTCCACACTGTCAGAACTCTTTGACTACCCATGCGGAACCAAATGAAAGACTTTTTAAAGCGTGTGCGGGGATGTTTTATAAAGAAGTAAAATAAATACCAATTGTTTATAAAAAAACTTCTTGTTAAAAAATTTCCGCTTTTATCCCAAATAAGTTTAGTTTAGTTTAGTTTTAGTTTGATTAGAGTTACACTTTTTCCCAAATAAAACAATGTAAATTACACAAACCCTACAAGTTTAAAAAAAGCCATTCCTTAACGACTAAAAACCTTAACTTTAAGATTTTTAAATCCATTTTTCGAGTAACTCAATTTGTCCGATATAAATAGTAAAGCACAATGGTCTTCATTTGTCTTATATTTTGTTTACTTAGATAAATTTCAGAATTAAGCTCATTTTCATCTAGCAAATTTTCTTGCCAACCATCGTTAATGAGTTAAATCTTACACAGCGTTGGTTGTGGTTCTAAAATACGACGCCCGTCGCCAATAGCCCTCGTGTAGCGTGAGTGCGACGATAATTCAAACTAAACTAAACATAGTGTTGGTCAAAAAAAGGTTAAGTCTTTTGGTAACATGGATAAAACAAAAGAAACAATCAACCGTTCTTAAGATAAAACAGAATTCTATAACTATCATTAATATTTTATCGTAAAATATTTAAATCTGAGAAATCACAGAAATTCGTTCGTTGTTGACATGCAGAATGGTCAAATATTTAGGAGGGATACTTTTGCCTATATCTCCGATGGAGCATAAAAGCGCTTGGTTTGGCAGAAGATGGGACTTTGACGGGATATTTATGAGTGGTTGCGCATCTAATTTGATTATATCTCTAAGTATGTCAGGTATGTCCCCGGAAAAAAAATCGAAAGTAAACCACCGCTGAAGGGTTTTACATACGTATAGAGAGTTGACACATGACATATTGGGGTAGACGTTTTCTTGAAAAAGAATTTTAAAGTGGTCGGGTGAATGCACCAATTCATCAATTAAAATTCCTTGAATTACTACAAACGTACCCAAAACTCGTCGAAAATATTTCTTTTATAGAACGGATAGCGCGAAAACTTGCAAGGAGTACCTACAGAGGCCCCACTAAAAATCTACTTGGGAGCGAATAATATGTCAAATCGAATATCTCTCTATATTAAAATAAAGTAAGCATTTTTGATGTGTACGACGCAATTTTTATAGTACAACTCCAATTTTTTTACTGAATGTCTCAAATGGTCTAAATTTCATGTCCACAAAATATTTTTTAAAAATTCCAATTAGTTTTTTAATTAAAAAATAACAAAAAAGCCAACAATGGCGTTTTTTGCCGAAATTCGAAAAAAAATCCGTCTTATAAAAGTGTCTGAATTTGTAGCATTTTATAGATTGAGTATTTATCAACAAATTGGCAAAACAGGAAAAAAATTTATAGAAGGGTTTTTAAGTTATGGGTTTTTTAAAATCTGTCTATATTAAATTAAAGTAAGACTTTTTGATCTCTACGACAAAATTTTTATAGGACAACCAATTTTTTTTACTGAATGTAGAAAATGGTCTAAATTTCATGTCCGCAAAATATTTTTTAAAAATTCAAATTAGTTTTTTAATTAAAAAACGATCATCAAAACAAAACGCATGTGGCAGCTACTGTGGAGCCACCGCCAACCAAACCAAACCTTGACTGTGACTTTGATAACTCTTTCTTTTTTGGCTTTTGGATAAAAAAAACATCGCTCAGTTATGTTGTAGTTAAAATGTAAAACTTTGTAGCTAAAATTAAAAATCCTGTTTGTGTTTAATACTGGACTTTAGTAATAACTATTAGAATTAAGTACAGCTCAAAAAAACAGGACTTTAAAAGAACAAATAGGGTCAGATGGGTGAATCAAAGTTTTTTCATGTGGTAATTCTTAGGCGAAGAATAAAACCCAAAATTTTAGCTTGAAGCTTAAATACTCATAGAAAGTGGGAATGTCATACATCAAAAGAAAGGTCTTGGTCTCTAGAAACAGAAAACACGAAAAGTTTTGGCACCATATGTCCCCAAAGAGTTTTGGGTCCAAATGTGTCTCTTAGCATGGCGGTCACCGAGGCTCGACCCAATTTTGTCATAGATGGCCTGGATTGTAAAATATGCATAGGCCTGTGAAAAGTTGGGTTGGAAAAGTTAGGTTCACCAGCGAGCGCGTCGCGAAGCGGCCAATGGGAATTGCGCTGCAATTCCTGGGGGTTGGCAAGCGATAGCGAGCAGGAGGCGTATCCCCCTAGCAGAATAAGTAAAAAAGGGTAAAAATTAAATACCTATGTCTGGCTGAAGGATCAATATGACGACGCGAAATAAAAATGCTTTTATAGAATAAATAACTTCAAAACTACGTAAAAAGACTTTCATTAGTCTCGTTAAAAACCCATATAGGACGCGAAGAAAAAGCATTTTTTATAGCTTCGAAAAATTACACTGGACAACAAAATTTCAAAAAAATTTCAGCGACGGAGATGAAAGTACCCAATTCGGAACGATTTTAATGTGCTAAACACGAATATTACATTAAAAAATGTTTGTAAGCTCTAGTTTTTGAGTTACGGTCGTTTTTTTTTATTACATGGGATACCTCGAAATGAATGCGCTCACTAAACGCAAAATAAATTACAGTCAATTTTGTTTACAAAAACCCTCCGAATTTTTGCTCATACAGGTTTTATTTGATATTATTAACATGAGGGTGGGAGGAAATGATAAATTTCACGGTTTTGTCACCCATATTAGCAGATTCATACCCCCTAAACAACATAGAATTGTTCTATGTTGCTTAGGGGGTATTAAGCTGAACAGAAAAAAAAGAGCAAATAAATTCCTTGCATTTCGTCAATGGTTGTTTTAGAAGCTGTAGCATATTTATCAGACGCATGACTATTATCCTTATTAAAACTAAAAAAAATATTAGAGATTTTGGAGCAAGGAATCTTTATCATGTGGGACCGGACGCAGAGTAGAAGGAACGTTAGGCTAAGTTTTATCTTTTTCTAAAAAACGCCTCCATTAACTGATGAGATGATGCAGAAATAACAGTCATTAATATGATTTGTTGGTTCCCTCCTAATCATAAAATGGCATTACCTTTCCTTCCATAAAATGACATCCCTTTTTCTTCCCAACAAATGGCATTACCTTTTCCCCCCATGAACTAAAGTCACAAATTGTCTAACAACATACGTGAAGGGCTCAGTCGCATTTTCACTGTTGACCAGTGTTATAAGGTAAAAAAAGACCTCCATGTGTCTGACTGAGAGCCCATATTTTCTAGCCTTTAAAATTATGCAGCCCCCTCTAGCCTGAGGTAAGGAAACTATATTTCACTGCATACAATTCTTTCTGTAGAAATTGAAGTTAAGACTTTTTAGTTTTAAACCTCAGAGCGCAATGAAGTACGGCGCAGTACGTCACTACTTCCTCGCAGAGTACCTTATCTGATAATACAATCATTCTGCTCGTTTCTGGAAAATGACAGCGAATCAATGCTTGGAAATTCCAACAAATACGAGCATATATCATCCATAAATTTTTTTTCTAACTAAAGAATGTTGAAAAAAACATCCGAAAGGTGTGGTCCAAACGATTAGGCATGTGCGGTCGAATATTTCAATAATTTCTCAACTAACTGGTTTTGTGGTTCAGCAGGAATTGCGCTATAAAACGGATGTTATAGGAGAAAAATCATACTGTGTGCGTGTTAGCCAAATGTTATAATATTTAAATCAATAATTTTTAATTCCCTTTCGTAGTTAAACAAAAATGGAATATAAAAGGTAAAATCAGAATAGAAAGTAAATTTGGGTAACTACAACAATAGGTTAAAATTATTGCAGGAGAAACAATCAATAAAATCTATATATATAGTACTCTTATACGGCGCCCAAATTTCCTTATATTTCTGTCTCTGGAATGGCAACAATCGAAATGAACAAAAATACTACTAATTTCAAAATGGCCGACTGAAAACAACAAAAAAGTGTTTCTTCAGGAATGGCTTGAAAAAGGGAAAAATAACTATAAATATGATGCACAAAACATAGTTCGATACGGCAGAAAAACATTGAATGCATTTTTTTTTGAAAAAAAAAACTACGAAATAACACAAGGATTGACAATTTCGGGAATGGCTGCAATAAGGCCAAAAAATGAAAAACAACTATAAATATTGTGCGCAGAATCAGTAAGTTTAAATTTAAACATGCATAATATTAGGGATGTTTAATGTTTGAAAATTTAAATTATAATTTTGATTGACTGAACTACCAAACACAATTGTTTATAAATTAGGAACAATTAAAATTGGTTTTAAATATAGTTTCTAAGCGTTGACGGCTACTACGGTTTCCAATTTATTTACAAATGGATCTTAGTCAAGCAGCGAAATATTTTCTCAAAAATAACCATTAATTTATAAGCATCAATTTATAATTATTTTATTTTTAAAGGATACTAAAGGCGGTTAACCTAAAGGACCATGTCCGGTTATGGCGCCAGTCGAAAAATGTCGCCAAGTCAAAATGACAACAAACCGTGCGTTTGCCAAGTCTGTGAAATGACAACAAATAATTACTTAAAATGCTGCTCAAAACTGAAATTGTCTGCTGAGAGAACATGAAAGATTTCCTTATTAAAAATTATCGTGGCATTTGCGATCTTAGATCGTAGCGATATTTTAAAATAAGAAAATCGGAGAACTCAACAGTTTGCTGCAAGTTCAAAAACAATGTGCACAAAAAATGATTTAAGAAATGAGTTATTTTAATAATTAATGATTAATAGTATTTTAAATATATTAATACGATTTAAGAATTCTTAACGATGAAAGAAATGGACAGGATCATCTTATAAACAAAGTAACAAAATAAATTCTCTAATGCAAACAGAATACATAGAAAAAAAACTGAACTATATTTGATAGTTATTCGCTTAGAATATTCGCTTTGTAGCCAATGGCTGCCATAATGCGAATTTGGCGAAAAAATTGCCGGACATGTTCTTTAGGCTAGACTAAAATATTTCAATGAACGGTGAGCGAGCGAAGCGAGCCTGGATCGCGAAGCGATCCAAAGGGAACTGCGCAAGCAGTTCCCGGGGTTTGGCGAGCGATAGCGAGAGGGGGCGTGCCCCCTAGTATGTTAAGTTATATGAATGCATTTTTAGCCTACTTTCCTTTTTTTTTAATTTGAAAGAATCTATGAATAAAACTATTTTTTTGTGACAAAGAGACTTATCAGAGACGTTTTTTTAAATACTTTATGTCGGTGTGGACGAACATCTGTCTGTCTGCCTTAATATTTCGAAAATGTCATATTTCACAAATTTTTATGTGTTGATACTTATTAAAGAAACTTGTGTCATAGGCGTTGGTGACATTTTCAAACGCGCACAATGTCGCCGGGACATATAATGGGATTTGATTCAAGCAATTTTATATAATTAATGTTCGAAGTGCAAATAAATTGACCAAACGATAAAGAATATCAATTTAATTTGAAGAGGAAAACTAATGGTAATAACCAATTTTGACTTTTAAAAAGTTTAAATTACAAAATAAACGTGAGCATGGCGATTTTTTTTTATAAGATGTATAAATCTTGTGTGAAAGCGGTTCTATAAGAATTTCAGTGAGTATTAAAGTAACAGGAAAGCAAGCTATTTTAGTTTCTTACAAATTAAGAAAACTAAGAGAAAGAGAAATTTAGAATTAGTTACAAATTAAACTCCATCTCCAATTAAATCCACACAAAAAATATGTTGAAAAAAATCGTATATGTGAAGATTTATCTACATAAATGCATCTAACATCCAAACGACTGTCATTTTCAGTTGAATCCGATTTTCTCTGCATATCAACTTTCTCATTGTAGAAATGACAGTTTTGCGGACTTTAAAGGGAGTTTACGACTGAACCGAAGGCGGTTGCATTGACCCATTTGTGCAAGAGGACAATTTGATATCACTAAATAATACCCTCTCTGGAATTGGCTTTTGTGCCTTTCACGGATTTTTAACGCCACTTTTCGCATAATAAGCCTCGATCGACGTGTATTTTGGCACTTAATACATGTATGGTTGGTAGGTTTAGAAGGAACTTGAAGTCTGTCAGTTTCGATTTTATTCTCAGAAGATGCATTTCGTTAAGTGGCCGACACGATGTCATGCGTTGTTCTATAAGTGGTATAGTTCAAACAATCTTATAAGTTTTTTTTTCTTTTTGATGTGAAATTTTATTTGTTAACTCCTTAACCATGGGATGATTTTGTAGTAAACGGTGACAAAAGTTCTTTTTTTTTTGTTCTTTCAAAATATCTAAAATATGTGTATGAACAATAGATAAACATTCATTTTAAATTTTTTTATTTGTTTTTACTTTAAATTTTAAAAAAAAGTTAATTTTATTGACGCGCTACTACTGAACGCAAAGACATTGGCGTTTTAGTTGGTGAATTTAAGTTAGTTTTAATCTTTCTGGGAACACTCCACCCATTGGCATTTTTATTGGTGGATTAAAGAATAGTTTTAATCGTATTGGCGCCGCGTTACTACTGAACACTCCCTAGCCCGGAAATATGACGTGGACGAGAAATAGAGGGCGAAACCTCACATCGTCATTTTCACGGGATCGAGAAGGAAATGGGTAATGTAATTTCAATTTCTTTTTCGAAATCATTTAGAAGAAAATAAAGGCAACTTTAGGATTGCGTAAAAAATTCTGGTAAGTAAGGCAACAAAAAAGAGACTAAATAAACGAAACTTTTTACAGCAAGTGTTTCAATACAATCATAGAGAAAGATAAAGTTAAACTAATTCAAAATAACGCAACAAAGCAAAAAGTATGAAAACGAATACTTGTTTTTACAAAGAGTATAACAAGGGCACGAACTACACAGAAGGGCAAATGAATACGTGTTTTGGTTAATCCTTCTTCCAATGTTTACAAATCCATTTACAGCACCACGGCTCAGTGAGAAGAACTTCTACAAATAGACACAATCTTGTCTTACCCTAGGAATTCATTGAGCAAATAATGATGCCGTAAAGAAGGGACACCGGATACAGAAGATACTGCTGAATGAATGTCTGCTAAAAAAAATGCGAGACAAAAAATTTAAACAAATGTCGAAAAAATTACTCAATCTGTAGTAAGACACAATTGTAGTTTCGGAAGAAATCTAGAAATATTAAAATTCTATTTTTTGACGGTATCTGGAAGAACATAATTTTTTTCAAAAACTTTGAGACGTCTTTTAAAAAAAATCTAGAGTAAATGTAACTACAGTATCTTTTGAAAATTTACATTAACTGTGCGATGACGCTTGGAGAATTTAATTTACGTAAGCAATGAAATAACAGAGGAGTATATTGTGCTTTATTACCTCGGAGTCTAATCCATTATGTTCCAGTCAGTTGATCAATTGAAGCGAAGACCACTCGGCGACTGATAAATACTATATAAAAAATCCCCAAATGATTGGGTGACTTTGAAATATGGTTTATTAAAATAATTCGAAAATACAGAAGTGAAATTACATTACTATTTCAGATTTGGATTTATATACACAATTCTTGATGACTCAAAAAGTTAGCACGCATGAGCAAAAATATTTTTGAACAAAAAATAATCGGAGTGGGGAGATCAGTCTAAATAAATATTTTAAAATCCTTTAGATATTTTATTTCGTCTCTTATTGATCTGTTTACTTGTTATTATCTTTTGAAATTTTTTAAAGCGAAGAAAAATGAGAAAAATTTGGAATTTTCAATCATCATCAGAAAAGGGGATCGCTGTTACCGAACCATTGACTCGCGACCAAAGTTCACTGAGTTAAAAAGAAACGCAATCCGTGTCCCGCGTCACAAATCATTAATTCCTGCGACTACCGTACGCTCGTCATTTCCATTACACAGAAGCAGCATATGAGTAACTATAACAAGGACTGTATCACTGTTCTGCTTCTAAGCAGTCTTATCTAGAATTAATAATAAATAATAATATACTTAGAAACAAAGTGATGTGATACTACGTGGTTCTAAACTCCTCCTGTGTTATTTCTGTTCTGTAGCTTAGTTGCAAAACCAGACCTATGTCTAATGTTATAATATTTGACACAGCTCAGGTGTCGACCTTGTCAGTTGACCACGGTATTGGCTGTGTTAAAGCTCTTCACAAAGGCTAGAACTAAACAGCCGGAAACGTTCAAACCAAACATAAGCCCAGGTTCTACTAATGTTCAAGGGGCTTTTATTTACAGAAGCGTTAAAATGGTCAAGTGGGTCAAAAACTTTAAGAAAAACCAACAGGAGGTCGTGTTTTTCTTTAGACTTTCCAAGATATATTATGATGGATCCTGCTGCTGTCTGCTCTGTTCTAGCTGAACGGAATTGCATGGGTGACTCAGATGAAGGATTAATAATAAGTCTTGGGGAACAATATAGTTCTTCAAGGACCTCGGGATTAAAAGGTTTGTTTACGAGATTGTTTCTGAAGGCTGGGTTTGTATTTGCCACTCTCACCATTTTGGAAGTACGACGTACCGTAAAATGAGACAACTTTAGCTAAAGATATGCTCCTTACAAACTCCTCAGTTAAATGCTCTTAATTTTTTTTAAATCAATCGCAAAATTCTTAACTTACAAGTAAAAAAATATCAGTAGAAAAAAAAGTTTAGTTTATGTTTGTGCCAAATTTACCCCCTCATGGGAAAAAGTTGGGGAGTAGTATTGGGATATGGATTTTATAATTAACTAGCTGTTATACCCGACGTTGCACGGGTAGAGGTGGAAATATAATTTAACAGTCAATTTAACTATTTTTTTTCTTTCATTTTAGTTACATAAGATATGAAGATTACCCAGTAATTTTCCATTTAATTACCCAACTTGGATATAGTAATGATTAATATTAATTTCAAAAATACCTTTGATAAGAAGCTCAAATTAAAAAGAATACATATTTAAGTAAAAAATAATCAGTAAGAATTAAAAATGGAAAAAAGCTAAATCTTAAAAGGGTCTCAAACATTTATTTTAACGCAATTCAAGGGAGTTCTCCAATAAATAGTAACTTTTTTTTTGGACACTTAGTAGATATAAATACAATATAAGCAGTACAAAATATGGCAGAAAAAATGCGTTTAGGACAAAGATTGGTATAATCTGTTCTTCCAAAGTAGTTAAAATTTAAATCTCACTTTAAACTGATCACTCTTGGTCTGCGTGCAGAAAATAAAATATTCTTAATGAAAGTGAATTACATGATCTAATTGTTTAGATGTTATAAAGCTACTCCAGCAAACAGCAAACGATTTGCATTTTTTATATTTATTTGTTTTTTTAAACTGTGATAAAGATACTAAAGCAAACGATTTTTATTTTTAATATTAAATATTTTTCTAACTGCTAAAAAGCTAGCAAACGATTTTTGTTTTAGATGTTTATTTCTAATTTTTTAGCTGTAATTAAACTAAATATACTTAAAAATCGTTTTAACAAATGTGTAAAATAAAACTAAATAAACAATCCGTGAAAACGTGCTGTTTAAGGAGCAATAAACCTCTAAGGTCTTCAATGCATTGAATGGGAAACATAAAAACGTTCGAAAACGATAAAAGGAATGGTCTGATTCGAAAAATTCTTAGCCTATGTTTGTTCCGGAGATGAGATGAATTTTTGTGCCAAATTTCGTGACGATCTGTTGCGTGGTTCTTTAGATCTCGTGTCTTAAACAAACAAACAAATAAACCAACAAACAAACAAAAGTTGCCTTTTATATATATAGATAAAACCTTTTAGCTCATTTGGCACGTTTTGGGAAAAAAATTGGCGAGAAAATAGATATAGCTACAAACACACCCATTATACAGCTCTAACACAATGACCTTCGAACAACCAACCAGCTTATAAATTATTTATAAAAAAAATGCCCATTCGGCGAGTTTTAGTTAATAATTTGGCGAGTTTGGCGAAAAAATAAAGACATAAAACCCTAATATGCAGCTATAGTGCGACGGCCTTTATTAACCATCATAGTTCAGTAATAGCTTAACGATAAATTTATTGCTTAAATATGCATACATGCAGTCAACAGAAAAATTAATGAAAAAATCATCAAATAAACCCACAATAAAATCCGGGAATGGAGACTGCCGGAATTACGTCACTTGAAACATGTCAATTATTTTTCAAATAATGAATTTAGTTTCTGAAGTTAATGGCAACAGAATAAAATAAACATTTTCAATTTTAATTACTTTTGTTAAAAGTTTTATTTAATTTTTTCAGCCGATGGCATCAGGAAAGTAAAAAAATGATCGGATTTGAGCCAAAGTGGTGTAGTTTTTTCAGAAAAACGTTCGAAACGATAGAAGGAATGGTCTGATTCGAAAAATTCTTAGCCTATGTTTGTTCCGGAGATGAGATGAATTTTTGTGCCAAATTTCGTGACAATCGGTTCTTTAGATCTCGTGTCTTATACAAACAAACAAACAAACGGAAGTTGCCTTTTATGTATATAGATTAGAATTTTAATGTATGCATTATTACTTGCATTTAAATTATTAAAAATTTCTCATAATTAGTTTAACTATAATACTTAACTGTTCACACTTAATTTATACGTAATAGAAATTATTAATAAATTTTACAATGCATTTAAATAATTATTCTATTTTATAGCTACTTTAAAAAAAAATCCGATTCTGCTGCTAACAAGAACCAAAGAATGTCCAAAGTAAATTAATGAGGAAGAATTCATATTAAAAAAAATGAACTTTTATAATGAACTATTTTAATATCACACTGTCGCCTAAACAACGTAAACGAAACATTTCCGCACAACTGTTCAATTCTATTCCAACATCTGTTCAATTCTTTTCTCCTTCTATAAGTGTATCTTGATATAAAAAAAAAGTGTATGGAATGAAAATCGAAAACTATCAAGGCAATCAACATCAATTGTTCAACTAAAAAGCAGTGAAAGGGAAATATGTTTTCAGATTCTTTATTAAAACGAATACTGATTGAAACTGGACCATCAGAAAAAAATTAGACAAGATAGGATCATTTTTAGGAAAATGGAAACTCTCACCATTTGTCCATTTCTATTAGTGTATGGTTGTGCACTTTTTTTTTGGCACGCAGGGGATATCATTTCACGCATGCGTAGTTTAGTAAAATCGTGCTCGCGTTCGAAACTGGCAACGCGGAAATTCGACATCTAATTATGGAAACCGATGTTTTTTCAATGTTTATTTTATTCGAAAAGGAAAATAAAACATAAAGGCGCGAAATTAAATGAAAAAAAAGTATTCTAGAACAAATCATTTGGCCTAATGGCTTTAAAATGAAATTCGTCGGAATTGAGATGAGCTCCTGATATTTGGCTTCCTGCTTCGGAATTTCGTTAACTTCTTCCTTCCGCGCCATTGCAGTGTATTTCCTGCCAGAACCGACAACAGTTTTGCAGCTCTATCCGTTTCCGATCGGAAAAACACCGCATTGTGTAACAATAACAAACGTCTAACGTAAACACTGAGGTGCGCAGAGTCCACAAGATGTTTATCTTTAGAAACATTCCAAATATAATCAAAGAATGATTCACATTCTGTGTAAAAATAATGTTTATAAAATTAACTTATGTTACGTTGCGAATTTGTAGTGAAAACTTGACTCACTATAAATCATATTGGGTAAAAGCTAGTTCTAAGCTAGCGTAAGGAATTGATGTACAAATATTGAAATATAAAAGCATTTAAACCATATAATACCATTAAAATAAGATAAAAATATCAAGTATTTATTTCCCTCGTAATAAATAGCACACGTATCAAATACTCAACCAGATGCGTTATGTAATATATATATGTGTGTTAAAAATAATACCCTCCCAGACATACCCCACCCGACATAGGGGACTTGAGAGATTTACCCTTATTTCTATTTTTACTTCCTATTTTTGTATTGTGCCTCTTTCCTGTAAGAATATGGAAGAAAGGGTCTACTTCTTTGTATCTTGCGTTTTGCAAAAATATTGTTTCGTGAAACTCCTGTTAATTTTTCATACTTTTTTTTTTATTGAATCTGAATTTTCTGCGGTTCTTTATCTTAAATTTATTAATAGCGTAAAATGAATACTATAGCAACTACCGACTAATTTTTAAAGGGATAACATAACTTTAAATAATGGTAATAAAATGAAACCGTTACTAAAAATTGATACTATTTTTGAATTGAAACTGCTGAACATTTTTGTTACACATATAAACACGCGTTAAAAACTAACAGGAACAAAAAAAAAATCGACAAATAGTAATTGGATCACCAAGAACTTATCCTCCCACAACCCTCTAATCAATGCCTTTCCCAGCAAATTCTAAAAGGAGGGATTTTTCACTCCTCTTCCGTTCTATGTGCTTGCTTTTCAGGAGTTATTGATTTCTTTTTTTATCGTTTTACAAAGATGTTCATGTAATGTGTTACTATGGTGACTGGGGAAGGGAGATTTTTAACAAGAAAATATCACTGATAGACATAAATTGAAAATTAACTAAGATGGCGACGATATTCGCAAAATTCGAATTTAAAGTCGAATTTACTACAGCTATTTTGGTAGATAAAAGTATTTTGATAGAAATTTTATAAAAAGAAGAATTGTAAACTATGTAACCATTATAAATTGTTCCAAATTCTCTCAGTAGTTTCAAGAGATTTTCTTAAGAAACTATAAGCTTGATAGCGTCAAAGATTATTTTTAAAAAAATACAATTTTAATTAAGATTATCTGTTAACCCTTTAAAAACTTGAGAGAGTTTAGAAAAAATTTAGAGCAATTCATTTATGCTGGGTCCGTAGAACTTTCGAAATATGCCAATATGATACGGTGATTAAGTTACTCAACGGCCAAAATAAACAGAACAAATGATAAAGCGAATCTGTTGGTCACTTGCTTCTACTACTATGTTGGCTTAATAAAATTGTCATTAATATTTTTCTCAGTAGAGTTTCAGTATACTTGTAGAGTAGCAAAATTTGGTAGTTATTTGTACAAAAAAAATTTTTGAGCCGTAGATTTATTCCGAATAAAGTACGGGAGAAAAACGGCAGAGAAAGGAGAAAAACTATTCAGGACGTCGTTTTTTTCAGGAGAGGGGAAAAAATATCAGGAGATGAGACACAAATTTCAGGAGTTATAAGGGCCTTTAGAAGAAAAAAATGAATTTCAGGAGTTTTTCAGAAATTTCAGGAGGAGTACGAACCCTGTGTAATGGAATAATTTATTTTACTTAAATAAGACTAACTTAAATAAAATTGGAAAAGAATAAGGGGAGATATCATTAGTATAACACGTCAATATATCAATTAACATTTCCTCATGAGGGCACAACCTTGGACAAAGGTATTTTTAGGGGACCCTTGTTTTATAATTTTATGACATTTTTAGTTTAACTGGAGTCACGGTGAACTAGTTGCAATTTTGCCAAACTTACAACGCGATGAGATATCAATTTGGGCGTCTGTTCTGGAAACACAATGGAATTCGACAAAATGGCGGGGCGTTGCATTTCAATGAAAGAACGAGGCATGGAACTTGCGGATGAAATGACCCAGAAGTGAGCCATTATTATTATCCATCTGTATTCCGCAACAAAATTGTTTTCCAGCGGAACATTAGGTGCAGTTGGAACAATTGTGTGTAGTCAGAAGTCAAAAACTTTACCGTCAAGTTATAAAATTGATGATGGACAACTTATTCCTAGCATTAAGACGTAGTATCTTATGTTCTATGATCTATATTTAGTTTCATTTAAAGGAAACTTGTTCAAACTAACTTTTGAACATTTACTCACAAAGCGCAGATTGCAATTGCAACTAATGTATGTGGGTTAGAATCCCATTACTGGCAATTTCATAGCCGCCAGGTCGACTTTAAGCAATAGGTCCGGCCAAATTAGCCTACCCTCTTTAAATATCTGAGTATTTTATACAGTTTCTACTGACTGAGTGGTCTACAGATAAAAATAAATTCATGGATTTATGTGGTTTTAATAACAAATTAATTAAAAAAATTATTTAAATACGTATTTTACTCCGTTTTAAAAATTCTATTATGCCTAAATGAATTGTACAACAAACTTACTTGACGATCCAATAGACGTGTTGGTCTTGAGCTTGGAATTTGGCGGGTGTTGACCGTTTGGTATCATCTCATTGGTCGAAGATTTCTCGGGGTCTTCCAGCAGGGAATTTTCAGAAGGGTATACGAAGGTGTTGCCATCTACATCATCGTCGAAAGTTATTTTCAGCTGAAATAGAAAATGATTTTGAGTAAAGAAAATACACTAAAGTATAGCTGAGTTTTAACACTTTAAACAGCTATTTGTTTATCAATAAAAACACTAAAAATTATATTTCCCCTATAAATTTTTATATTTTTCTGCGATAATTTGCCCATTCCAACACTCATTTCCAAAATTATCTTTACATGATTTTTTTTCCTGAGTTTTTCACATTTCTTAAACACTACTTTGAAATACGTAATTTGCTTTGGACGACACGTGCAACACACAGTACGACACACATTTTCTTTCCTGAATAATGTATCAATTGTAATTAGGCGGTACACAGAATGGAATAGTAAAAACACGTTTTAAACAACTCTGATCTTAAAAACCACTAAACATTTTTCTAAAAATAATTTAACAAATATTTTTTTTAAATAACAAAGTTTTGTTTTTAAAGATTTCACGAGTATATTGACCGCAAGTACGGATTATTATTTTCTTTAAAAATCTTAGGTTTTTTTACAAAAAATTTGCTAGTGCTTAGATAAATACTTCTTAGGTAATAATCTTTTTATAGATTTTTAAGGTCAGAGAAGTACAAAACGTATTTTTACTTTAGTCCCATTGTTGTAATACGAGGTACAAGTCGTCAAAGCAAATTACATATTTCAAGCTAGTTGTTATAGAATGTGAAATGTCAAAAAAATCAGGAAAAAATACATAAATTTTTGTCATACTACACATGGGACCATTTAGTTCCAAACATTGCATCTTTACATGTTCAATTCAATTACTATGTTTCAATGCATTCCCCTTGTCCCGCCGTGCTGCCCCCCCCCCCCCCGTTGATTTTATTATAAATCGATATTTTATATGTGTTTAATTTGTACTAATGTAATGTTTAACCTGACAAAAAAAGATATTCATAAAAAATACATATAAAAAACAAAAAACGGTTGTCGACAAAACAAGTGCGAGTGCTATGTTATTAAACCAGTTCCTTCTTTCAATTTGAATAATAAAACAAAAAGATTCAGAGTTTCTAAGTAGAAACCCTGGGTTTCAAATCTAATAATAGATAATTATATAATCATTGCCTTGGAACTTAATATATCATGTCAGAATCAATACTAAAAACATATGGCTATTTTTTTATATGCTTTATTGATCTGAAAATGATTTGAAGCGTGTCGTAGTTGATGGCGTTTCGGTTGTAGATCTGAGCACCAAAATGTCAACACTAAACACGCGTTCGCGTGAGTAACTCAGACGAATGCATACATGCTATATTCCTTTACATTTTAAGAAAGTTTCAAAAACATAAATCGTCAATTGAATACACTTAGTGTGTTCTTTGTAAAATGCCACAATGATGAGCTGACACAATGCGTGGTCGCAGTTGGTTCGTTGGGTACATAAAGTCTATGCGAAACAAAAATATGGTGTAATAAACCGTAAGACCGTTGTGTTTTGCTTATCGTCATTCTTTGGGAACAAACCATCCAATTTACAAAGCATCAGAGATTATCTAAAACTTCCTTTTTACACTTGACAATTAAATTTCAATATTGTTATATTCTTTCATGGTTTACTTTATTCTTGAATTTTTTCTCCAAAATTTGTAAGAGAGCATGGCACTTATTTCTGTGTGAACAATAATCATTGCTTTTCTTAAAACAGCTTAGTTTGAATTAGCTATAAAGCTATTTTGAAGATATGCTTTCATGTCCAGTAGCAAGTTTAATTGAAATATCGTCGCACTAGTGCTACACGAGGGCCACTGGCAACGGGCGTCATAATTTAGAACCACATGTAACCAGTGGTAATATCAGAAAAATATATACAACTCGTGAAAAATAAAGGATCATAGTCCAATGTTAAAACAAAGGTTATATATCAGCTCTTATTCTACGCTAAGAAGCAGCTATATAAATGCAATATAAAGAACTGGAATTATTAGCTAATTAAGCTTCTCTAGCACATGGATACTGAATTAAAACAGAAAATAGGAAATTTCACCATAAAATTCATTATAAACAACAGATTTGGTATTAAAAAAATGCAGAAACCGAAACTTAAATATTTGTTTTCTTTAAAATGTAAAACCCGGATTTCATGGTTCACAATCAGTAATATCCGGATGGATGTGACCGGATGAATAAGACCCGGAAAAGTATCGGCTTCGTAGGTTTTGCTTCTACTGAAACAGCGTAAAATGTCCCTCGCATACTAAAACACAGATTTTTCAAGAATGTCGAGTAACAGAACAAGGCCATACCTTGAATCCGGCCTCGTTACGAAAAAGATCATGTATGAAGAAGGATTTTTCACTCTTATTTATAACGTTATCATAAGGGTTTTACACAAAAGAGAAAGGGAAAGTGAAATTACTATTCGCCAGCATCGCATATTCCCTAAGCTAATGAGTTCGCATCAAAGGTTGAAGAAGACAAAAGAAATATGATGCATTGAAGAAAGCTGGCTTTGTCACTTATCCTTGCTGAAGACAGTTCAGGTCAATTCGGCGGCTGGCAAGTAGTAGATGTTTATCGAAAGAAAGTCAACCATGCATAAAACAAGCGAAATATAAGTGTAAAAATAAATCTCACTTGTTAAGCTTGTGAATACACAGTTACACTACTTTTAGAGACATTCTTGCATGCGTAAACGCAGGGATTTATATTCTTCATTGTAACTGTGCAAAGCTGAAGCCATCAATCATGTCCTTAAATATCAAAAAACACACACTAAAATATTTCTAACTACACCTTAAAATTTCATTGCAGAAAATAGTTTTGTTATGCTTAGTAAGCTAAAAGATTAGAGCTACACTTGGGTTTTTGGTGAGGGTTTTATAAGTTTGAGCATCGTGCAGAGTCAAGACATGACGGATTTTTAAGTGCGCGAGCTTCTTCTACACTGATTATATTGTACTGCCCAAATCTATTTATAGGAGGGCATAGTATAATACTGAGTACTACACGAGGATCTCCTGGTTAAAAGGCAAAACCTAAATAATCGGCATACAGGTGGTGTTAACCAATTAATGACTACTTTGTAAACACCATTAACACCTTCATTTCCCAGTAAAACGTTAACTTTAGGTTTTAAAATTCGTTTTTTGTGTAACTTAATTTATCCTATATAAATTGTTTCGGACAATGGTATTCGTTTGTCTAATATTTTGTTTACTGATATAAACTTAAGAGGAAAGGTCATTTTTACGTGGCAAATTTTCTTACCAACAGTCAGTCGTTAATGAGTTACGTACTTACTATGTCTAATTTAAGTGAATAAATTACGAAATATTTTCTCTTTGTACTGATAAAATCAAAACATTAAAAATTATTAAGACATATCAATGGCTTTTTACTGCGTTTTTACTCCGAAATTTTGCTAAGTTGTGACGACGTTTGCGTTTTCCGGTAGGAATAAATCTGAGCAAATATGAATGATTCTTAGTATTGACAATAGCCAGTGAATAAAATTAAAATAACAGTAGATAAAGTAGCATATGAATTTGCAAAATTCAATTTCAGCATATTACTAACAGAAAATAAAAAGTTTATCATGATTTAGAAGTATATGAAGTATATATATATTGTTTAAAAAAATCTTCATTTTATTTTATTGATGATAAATCTAAAGGATCTAAATTTTTACTGGAATGTTCGAAGTTGATTAAAATCAACAATTTATTCAACTTGAGTATTTTACAAAACTAGCTCTAACTGGTGCATGAATGTTTGCACGAAAAATGAAAGTTAATTCTTTAACAAAGGGTCAAAAGGGTTATGCAGAAAAGTAAATTTCTATTACAAAAAAAAAGGCAGCATAAGCTCAGTTATTTTAAATACTAAATTGAAAATTTGACATGTTTACCCCAAAATCTATTAAATAAGCTTTAACACTTTAAGTGTAGGTGTATCCTTCTCACAAGCTGGTGAGAATCGAGACAGTAATTAGGGTAATGGTGGCACTTACTTATTCTTCATCATTAAAGCTCACAGCTCTGTGTTTTTCCTTTACTAAGAGACGAAAGTGTCTTCGCTCTAAATTAACACCATTTAGGGAATTATCATACTAATGGTGGAAGGACGTTTAAATGAATGTCGTAGACGTATTATATCCAGACACTTCCTTATTGTCAGAACTATTTTGTTTTGCATTGTGAAATGTTTAATTGTATGTATTTAAATCCCTCAACTATTTTCACCACGTCATTTTTTTTTAAAACTAGAAATGTAGTTTAAAGGTACTTCTATCTAACTAACCCAAGATAGAGTGGTGGGGAGGATAGTGAGGTGAAGACGAATTTAAAGAGAGCATTTTTTTTTAAATTTCCAAATGGATATATAGTTTTAATATCAATATTTCAGCACTCGAAAGTTAGTTCATAAACCGTTCTAAGTTAAAAGTTCGGCAATTATCTAATTACAAAGATACTACATTACAAAAAGAAACGAATAATCATATATTAATCGAAACGATGTAAATTCAGTTAATTCAGAATATTTTCACCCAAAAGAAAGAAATGAAAAAACAGTATTTTAAAATTTATTTCGACAGGCTTCTATAGAAAATTAGATTTATGACAAACATTTTGCTGTTATGGAATTAAGCCATTAAATAAACATGAGATAGGTTGATAAAAGATGAGAATACCATATGATAATATAGAGTAGACCAACTGCAAAAAAGGACATATAATAAAATAGATAAGATCACGAATAAATAAAGTCTTGACATCATATACAAAAGTTTTTCAATGTTCTTTCATCGTCTTTCACGAATCCTGCTAAGATTAAACGTCGATGATGAATATCTACAACTAACTACATTGCTTTTAAGTGCACATTTTCGACACAGCTACTTGAATAATTTCAAGTGTCCCCAAAGATTTAAATCAGAATACAAATATTAAATCAAAAGGAAGATATTGGAAACAAAGAGTTCACGACTCAATAAATACTTTTCCCTGAGACGCTAATGGTCATTACCTAGCCATTGACCTAACAATTGACAATTGAACCTGAACACATGCTGCATTCCGGGCTATTAATTGATTCTTCGTTATCTCATACGCTGTTCGATTCTATCGATGTCCAATCGCAACAATGAGTTGAAGTGATCGACCATACAGATAGCGGGAATAGTGTTGTCTCAGGGTAAACGATGATATGTATTACCAAGTTTGGCTAAGTATCTCCAATTTGTAATTTAAAAATATGTAAAAAAAAATAAAGTAATGGATAAATTATACTGAATTCGTTAAAATAGTCTTTGGACTGCAAATATTATTACAGAAGAATTATTTTAGTCACCATGTGTTTTTTTCCCGAAAATTCTTAATTATTAAATTTTTATAATTAAACAAGAAGTTCATAAAGAACTAAAATAGCCTACTTTCCTGTTACTTAAATACTTACTGAAGTTCTAATCGGGGAAAAAACTAGGTTCCTAAAGTAAATATCATCAACAGCCGTTTCTACACTAGATTTATACACATTAGAAAAAATCGAAACACAGCACCCAGCTATAATTTAAACTTCTAAAAGCCAAAATCAACTATTTTCCTTAATATTCTTTCGTAAATTAATTAAATATTATTTATCATCTGCTCGTGATTTATTTGTAGTCCGAAGAATAATTAAATATTTTTTGATAACAAAAGTAATGAAACTACTCTGAACTGCATTAAAAAATAAGAAATGTAAATTAAAACTAAGCATAATTGCATGCAAAAGTACGCCTTGCCGCTTTCTTGGTAGATAATTAATGAATAATCAAAGAACCAAATTGTGCTACATTTTATGACGTCATCCAAACTGATTCATGAAAATATTATTTTGCTTCAAATATGTTTAAATAAATAAAGTTTCTCATGCCATTGTTGATTTGGCAACAGTGATTTAAATGACTAAAAATTGAATTTCAATGCTAATTCAAAGGGAAATTCGCCGAAAGATAGATTTATGTCCATCCGGACGTACAGACAGACGGACAAAAAGTGTGAAAGTTGGGTATCTGAGGTCATAGCTTTCTAACAAAAAAAGAATTTTTAAGATCCGATGGATAGAACCGATTTTGGAAGGGGGGTACGGACAGACAGACAGACGGACGGACAGACAGACATACGAACAGACAGATGGACATCAACCGCATTTCAATACCTACAGTGACTTAAATGACTAAAAATTGAATTTCAATGCTAATTCAATGGGAAATTCGCCGACAGATAGTAGATTTATGTCCGTCCGGACGTACAGACAGACGGACAAAAAGTATGAAAGTTGGGTATCTGAGGTCATAGCTTTCTAACAAAAAAAGAATTTTTAAGATCCGATGGATAGAACCGATTTTGGAAGGGGGGTACGGACAGACAGACAGACGGTCATCGACCGCATGTCAATACCTACTTTTTCATTTTTTTAATTCTTTCGAATTAAAAAAAGAAAAGTAGGCTAAAAATGGTGTTGACGTTAAAGCATTCCCGAAGTAACGTAATTACAAGTTTGGGTGAAAAACGGTAATAGAGATTAAAAGAAACGGTTTAAGACAATGAAATAAGCAACAATTTAGACCGTCGAAAGCAAGAAAAATTTCCGTAAAAACTGGGGGGATAGCTTCACAGGCCTGTCCTCGTTTTAGTCATCGTATAAATCTGTTAGGTGGTTCTGACATCGCGTGAGAAATCACTATAAATTTGCGTAGGGTGCTATCTCAGATGTCGGCCTCATCACTTGACCGCATTTGAAAATTATGAAGTGCGTCGCCGATTCCCTTCATTTAGACTTAGTGCGATATTTATTCAAACAAAGTCATGATCAATAATGTACAGTAGAATTCCAATTATCTGAATCGATTGGGGCCGGTACCCATTTGAAAAATTAAACATTCGGATAATCGAAATTTTTTTTAAAGTACATTGTAACTAAAATTACAAAAAGCATATTCAAAATAGGCGAAAAAATATTTTTAAAAGAAAAAGAGCTTTAAATTTAAGGAACAGACAAAATTTTTCAGTGTTACTTGTATGGATGGAGCAGAATGATACCATTAAAGTTCGGATAATTGGGGTTCTACTGTATTAATGCTCTGGCAACCCCTTGACGTTTAGCTTTTAGTTCCTTTAGCAGCGCGTGCTTTCATGGACAAATGTCTTCTTTCAAAAATTCCTCGAGGCGTTTCCGGCCATTCATCTAGTGTCTATACATGGAAGAGACAAACACTGGTTCCAAAGGATTCGTTTTGGTTTTGTTTTTTTGCCCCAAGTTCATTGTGGGAATATTAAAGAAGTTAAATCTGGTATTTTCCATACGTTCTTTGCAAAAGCATACTAATGCTTTAATTCATGAACAACATGACTTTTTTACATAATACAATCATAAAAAAAAGTTAAAATTTGCGTTTTTTGCATGAAATTATATTTTACTAAAACAAAAGAATAAAACTTTTCTTTTTTTTGTTTTTAATTGTAATTTTTTTTAAACATTTAACTGCACCCCCTTAAACACACAAAGAACATGTTTAAATGAAACAGATAATGCTGTGTTTGCTATAAAACATAAATAAACCAAACTTTACCATGGCTTCACCAAAAATCGATAAAACCTTTTCATGAAATTTATGGACATGGACACCCCTTAATAAGTGCCAAATTGCAGAAGAAAAATATTAATTAAACAGTTTTTGGAGCGATTTGAAACAATATGGAACTTTCAGAGAAATACAAAAGAAATAGAAACAAAAACAGAATTGATGAAGATCTATTCTTTAAAAGAAACAAATATTTCACATCTCCCAGTTCATTATCGTCTTGTTAAGTGTCACCAACCCTTGGGGTGGATTTGTTTTTGTGAGAGAGCACCTTGTGAGAATGATACATCTGGAATGCACAAGAGGTAGACATGATACATTGAAATGGATATAATTATGTGATTCATTGTGGTATTAGAAAAAGTATAAGATAGGTGTGCTTAGTCTTTTGTTATGATAAGTTGTAGGTAATGCAGATGAATAATTTATGAGCTTGTTTTATTAATTAAAATGTAAGGTTTCATTAGAGCGGTATGTGCTTTGGGATGAAAGTTATTTTTAGCATAAAACTTTACAGATTTATTACAATTACATAGAAAGTACACTGCACTGAGTCATTTGTATATTGAATTTGTTTAACTTTAAATCATCAAATGTTAACACTAACAATTCGATAGATGTCATTTCTGTTTATATCAGGGTGTGGCTACAATTTTCTTCAAGTATTCTATACTTCTGTGGGGAAAAATATGGAAAAAATGAAACATTTATATTTTATAGTTAATTTTCTTGCAAAAGATTAAATTATTCTAAATTGTAAAGAAAACTAAAAAAGGGTATTATTGAGAAGCCATCAACAAATAACTAAACAATTTCAAACAGTCAATAGACAGACGCGTCTTTTAAACACAGCCTTGTATAGCAGTGGCTTTTGAACAGCCTTGTAATTGTCTTGAATTTTAAATTCAATGCAGATTTATATGAAAGCCTGTAACTTAATTAATAGAACGGAATTTAATAACATTAATATCATGCTTGAATACTTTTTTTTTGCATTATTTGTTTCTTATTCCTGTTTATGTTTGTTTCTTATTAAAATCCTGGTACTGTAGCTATGGTTTTAACTGACAACGCAGTGATTTCTAAATCGAGAACTGTTAAAATAAAAAAAATTCCTAATGGCTACTAATTTAAAATCTCTTCAGCAATTTTGTAAAATCCACATTAAATCATACTATATTCTATTATTGCATGTTGTGCAAACTGAGAAACGCAAAGATTCAACAAAACTGTTCCACATTTTAATAGAACACAATCTCCATTCCGTTGATGACAATCTTAATCAAATATATCTCCACTTATCTTCTCCTATATTACAAGTGCAAATACATTCGTATTCGACTGTCTAATTAACCCCATTTAAAGCACTCTTACCAACAAAGTTAAAAGCTTGTCTTTGTTCTGCAATGTTAACTTGGGTAAGATATTTTTTTCGATTGGTGTTTGATTAAATCCAAAGATGTAGGGTAAATTCATGTATTCAGGATTTGCAGTAAGTTTGCTTTGCTGATTAAGAGTAATGTGGTATGTACTGTTACTTAAGATGTGTCAACGTCTAATGTTTACAATAATCTTTCAAAGAGAAATAAGTAAATTCGATGAAATTAGTAACAATTAATGATGAATCGTTAATTTGCAACGGAGGTATATTTCTTCGGTGGTTCGGTTGATGCTTAACCTGCTACCTGTTAATTAACCTGTCAATATAATAAGTATACCATTTTGATGGTAGACACCATTCTGCTTTGCGCTATTGCCGAAAATCATAAGATATGGATAAAGACATGCAGACCTACCAACTCTCTGGATTTAACCCGGCAATATCAAATTTTTAACTATCTTCTTAAATTCCCGGTCATATTGCCAATTGCAGGATTTTCGAAGGGGGAAACAAACTTTCTCTTAGAATGAACTTCGCACTAGACGCACAGTTGGTAGGTCTGTAAATCTCTTATAAAAATTTCTTTTACTTTCTAATCAGGAGATAAGTACCAGCGTTAATTGCTAAGGGCAGCTATATGCAAGGAACTATTTTTGTTATGGAGTTTTTTTTGTCAACACAACCATAACATTGACACCAACTTCAATGTTAATGCGTGACTAACGATTACATATAGCGCAATGCTTCAAATATTTCATTAATTCCTAAACAATATAATGAAACGTAAATATGCTCATTTTTCACACACGTGGCTATCATCATCAATCACAAGTGTACCATTAAAACAAATCGAATATATGATATGTTTAGGGCTAATTCCATGCAAAATTATCCTTTCTGTAGTGTAAGTCACGTGTGCAAAAAGTGACTATAACGACAACTTTTAACATTAAATGAGAAAGGAATTAGCGGAATGGATGATCTACACTTATTAAAGCTAAATAATTTAATGTTCTTTATTTAATTTGATTTATTTTTCAAACTTAAAAAAGATTGTAAGCTCCTCTTAAATTGTGACTTACACTACAGTTACATGGAATTAGCCTTAGGTAAATGTAACAACTTGCATTGATAATGCATACAAAGAGATAACACCCACGTTCTCCAAATTTACGTAAATGTATAACCTATTAGGATTCAAGGATAATAGGAAAACACAGAGGCAACGACTTGACTAATCAATGTGATTTAGAAATAATTTATTCAACAAGCAATTTGTATGCAATATTGAAACCCTTAAAATATTTTATTCTGGAGTAGCTTTTTCTTATGTAGTTGGTTTTATTAGTCACAAGACCTGCTAAAAGTAATAAACATTCAACGTTTGGAATTAGTTTGTATACCCAAACAAGTTGTCTATAAAAACCAGAGTTAATCTACTATAATTACTTAATAATAGAACGTAGAAAAAAATTAGACCATTAATACTGAAAAAAAAATCGAAAATTGGTTTAAAATTGCGCAAGTCCAGCATTCATTGAAGCATAAGCAATCTGATTAAAGTATCCACACAAAAAAGTTCGTACTTTTAGACGCTACAGACAATTGATGTATACTTTTAAATGTAAGAACACATGTGATTGACTGCGTACTTTTAAATTACTTGTTTTCATGACCACTAGTTATATAAGAGCCCCACATTTTTTTTCTAAAGAAAGGTCAACGGCCGAACAAAACTTTCTCTCTTGAGGAAGTATCGCCGAGCTTCTTTAATGATGGCTGCCATTAAAGTCGATCAGAAGACACCTTGCGAAAAGTAAACATCCCGTGTATTTTATTCGATTTTCCGATACAAATGGAATTTGAACAAGAGTTTCAATTTCATTGTTCACCGTCCAGAAATGGTGACTTAATTGGACTATTCGCTGTAGAAACAGGGTTTTTGATCACTTATCTGTTTTAATTGGCGTTTCAAACAAATTTGGGATCCATTAAATAAAGTAAATTAGCAGGTGATGCTATTATATGTTACTTTAGTTAGGAGAATGTCATCGAAAAGTTTTCGCGTGGTTGACATTTCTTAAAAGTCTCTCGTAAACAAGTAATTTGTTTCCTCTACGTCGTAACCCCCCCCCCCCCCCCCAGAAAAGTAGAGTTATAGAATTATTTCTCTTTAAAATTACGCATTTTAAAACAAATTTAACTAACCAAATGAGCAAATTTATTTTTAAACTAATGAAACACAGGAACCACATTAGCATTTGATAAAAGAACTGTCGAGGCAACGTCCTTTCAACGTGTCAATAAACAGCTAACTGTATAGTTGGTCAGACCACAATGGATGACTACAATGTACGTGGGAAAGTGAGACGACTCCTATTGAGAATGCATGACAGAAGCACTACTTTTCCACATAGGGTTTGATATAATCAGGGATAAAATACCTTTCATAGGCAAAAAGGTTTTAGCTTAGAAAAAGGCGACATCGTCGGACAATACACAGAGTCGGACCACATACAATACAGTCCAAGCTCGCTTACCCAGCGATTTCGGTACTAAAAACCGGTCGGATTGCAGAAAGCCGGAGAAAAGAATGTGGTTGGTCGGCTTTAAAATACGCCGCACTACAGCGTATCTGTTCTATGTCTGAGTCTTTTCTGTCTTCTACGAGGCTACTGATAGAGGGCGCTTGAAATATTGATGATGATCGGGGTCTTTTAAGAAGGTATGATTTTGTTTTAGACCCTTTTTCGAAGCTTTTATGCCGCCTTTTTTAGAAACACGAGTTGTTTTCTCGTAAATAGCCTCAAACCATTGCGCGTAGTTACATCAGACGTTCCAATTCGCGCAAAAAATTTCAACCAAGGCCGCTGGTGCATAGAAGGAGACGTCGGATTAGCGACGTTCAAATAAGAGATTGTAGATAGGATCTAATAGAGAAAAAAACGAAACTGTCTATCGAAAATGGACAAGTTCAGCTTTAAACTCTAATTGTTTTCTTAACCAAAATCAATATAACTAAAAACAAAGTTTGGACACGTAGTTGTATGTTTGGTTCATCGATTTGGATCACCAAATAAGAAACAAGGCAAGAAACCGACAGTAATGATACGGCCAGGTCAATGAAAAAGTGATAGGATGTAAGAAGTACATTCAAAAATGTTAATGATTATTCTTCATGTGATTATCTTGGAGAGATGTTACAATTTTCAGAGTAAAAGTTAATACAATTATTTGTACTGTAATTGAGAGAAGGAACACAAAATCTGATATTTCTGAATTTGGCTAAATTATTTTGGCTATGAAACACTAACACACATGAATTTGTTGCACAAGAAAACAATAGCGCTTTCTTCAAATTCGGACTGTTTTGATTGCAAACTCTTCAAACACTTATAATAGAAGTTCCGTTCCTTTAAGTTGTTTTCTCGGTAAATAAAGTAAGGAAAAGAAAATTGGGGTGACAAATTTTAAGAAAAACCATTTCTTTTATTATACCATTAAATAAATAAAAGGTAAATTTATATTATTTTTAAAAAGTTAAATTAGTAAAAACGGAGACATCCGCCATATTATGCAAGAAAAATCATCCCAATTCAAATTTTTTTTTAGGCGTTCCTTCCAATGTTGGTTCCTTACCAACGTACTTTGTATGCAGAGAAAACAACTACAGGCAAATACTAAGCCATATTTTTTTCTAAATGATAATACGTGGATGAATAGAAAAAATGATTTTCTTTTCACCAATACAAAGTAATGACTAAACGATTTTTTCCACAATGCAAAGTTCATATTTCGATTGTTTACTTATTAAGTATTCTAAAGAATCAAGCAACGACTAAAATAAATCGAATTTTACAACAAGAAATTGTTTTCCCAACCAACAATTTAAATAATCATAATCGATTTTATCGCGGAAGTGTATGGAATAAGACACAGAAACACATGTATTGGAAAATGTGCGATGCACGAGTTTTTCCAGGTTTTGGAAAAGAAACTTTCCTCACATTCTATTAAATAGTCTAAACAATGCGAGACGAGTGTCGACGAGGCCTTTGTTTTTTCAGCTTCCGAACTGAAAAGAAAGTCGGTCAACGGACTTCCGAATAAAAACATTGGGTTCAGACCTCACAAGCCGATACAAAACACCTTTTTCGAATTTTAGATTCTATTCTATTTAATAGATTTCATCCACCTGCCTGTTTCGAACCGTACTTTTACCAACTCATGGATTTTTTTTACTAGTTAACTTACCACGATATCAGATAACGAGAACGAATAAGATCAAATGATCTTTTATTCTAAATACAAAACAAATCAATTAAAGTTAACAAAATCAAAGCCCGCCATACAACTTTTGTTTCATTCTGTTTGAATAAAAATGAAAAACTGCGCATTGGTTGAAAATCACTGCCAATTAAAAAATTTTATTTGAAAAATAAAAATGTTTTTCATTTCCCAGATGTTTAGACCACATATTTCATTATTGTATTTGACGAAATATTATATTTTATTTAAATCCTTTTTTTAAAAAAACTGTGCTCTGTCACCAATCAAACAGTTTTAATACAATTCGAAGTGAAAACATGAAATGAGAACTAATATTAAGCTATGGTTATTTTGTTACGCAGTGCAAACCGGAAAACTATTAATCAGTTTTTTAGACAAACTTTGACAAATAGGAAGTCCAATTGAGCGAAAAGCCCGTATTGAAACTCATGAACGATAGATTACGTCATACAGGTAGAAGAGTACTGCTTATTTCACCGAGTTAGACATCGAAAATACGGGATATACGTGTCATACGGGATATACGTGTAGTTTTCAGCAAATACCGAATAGATGGTTGAATTTTGATAAGGATTGACTTTCGAACTGCAAATATTTTCAAGTGGACTGTTTTTAACATACGACCTTACGATATAATTTGCAATTTTTAAGAGAAAAATTTCACATATATTTTGGTTTAAAACTGTATTTTGTATCGAAATTTGTTGTACAAGAGTTTGAGCAAAATCGTCACACAAAAAAGTTGCATTCTATAATTGTCTAGTTACTTAGAAGAAAATGGTAATTTCTTTACATAACATAGGATCTCATTGTAGACTCGATATCACCGTGTTCGAATGACATCGAAAAGTAATTGAAATGATATCATACGATATTGTGTGTTGCGCAAAGGGCACCTTTACAAGGACAAAGAAAAGCAGCAGACAAAAAGAAAAAAGGACGCAAAATAAAGGAACGTTCCCATAATTACACATATTTCGTTTTACTGACCCACAGTTTCATGAACCCAACAAACAGAGTAATCTACATTTTTCAACTGGAAAAAAACATACATTAACTACAAAAGCAAAGAAGAAAAGCATTTGAACTTCAAGGCTGAATTACCCGGTTAATCATAGACACTCGGGGCCAATTTGAAGCGTTTTGGCCGCAAAAATAACGTTTATAGAAATCGAATTTCGAAAAGAAAAATAAGATATTCGTAATGGAATAAAAAAAAATATGTTTATGAAATTTAATGAAGCATAATTTAAAAACGCCTTACTGAATAGATGTTTTGCAAAGGCTTTTTGCGAATCAAGGAATGCTTTATATTATTATTTAAGAAAGAATATGTTATATACGGAAAATGCAAGACATATAATTTCCCATAGGAAATTGATACTTTCTTTATTCCACTTAGGGTAACTTATCGATATGAATTTTTAAATATTAATTTATGTTTATAAATTCAACTTCTATGTGTTCTTTTCGTTAAAAATAGCAAGTAAAACTGATTGCAATTTTCATGAATGTCTATGGTGTTTTTTTTTTAAGTAAAATTACTTTGAGTTAGCAAGCATAATTTTCAAAATTAAAAACCTATTGAAGGCGCACTTCAAGGTAGTGAAGTGAACCAAAACCTCTAAAAAAGGCACTTAATATGAAGTTTAAAGTTACATTTAGTTTTTGACTTTCTTATCACAAACATCATTTTCATCTCGAAAAACTTTAAGTCGCTGAATAAAAAAAAATTACAGACAAAAGAAGCGATTAAATGATTATCAAACAGTATTTACGGCAGTCTTTCAATAAGTATTAAACGCTCAAACTAAAATTAAGGCATTCGCAATTTCGCACTAAAAATAATACTACGGAACACACCCTACTTCCGCATAGTATAAAATGTCATTCACTTAAAATGCTGATTCATGTCTTTTCAACGACAATTTTTGTCATTATATTACTATGGTGTGCCCCACCCAGATAAGAGATGATCTCTTCAAAACGAATCCAATTTGTCCACCCCCTTTTCAGAGATCGATATGCCTTTCCCTCAAAGCACGGGGGACATTAGGGAAAGCCCCTGTTACAGACTGCCATAGTAACAGCATTCATGGTAGTTTTAGGGAATCGTAGTAGTGTGCGAGTGTTTTAACTTTTATTTTTGATAAAATCGAATTTTTAAATATATATAACGGTTTAAGTGTGGATGGAGCAATAAATAATACGAGTTCAAAAAAACTCTGAATGGTTGCCCCGTTATAGAAAACTCTGAATGGTCTTGCCGTTCTGAAAACTGTGAACGGTTGCAATGTTTTAGAATATAGTAAAAGTTAAAGTTAGGAAAGTTTTTTTTTACAACATTGTCACTTTTTAGACTCGAATGTAAGTTAAAGTATATTGCTTTAAAAAAGATTGCAATTTTGTTAATTGAAACGACAAAGGAAATTTAATAATATTTATAAAGATGAAGATATTAGGGGTTGGGGAGGAGGTGTAGCTTGAATTATTGTTGCATTAGAGCTACACAGGGGCTGTTGGCGACGGGTGTCGTAATCTGAACAATATTAGGGAGCACAGCTCACAATTAAAAATAACTGTCTCGATGGTTACTCTAAGAAATAACTATAAATGGAGTTACCCATTATTTCTCAAAGAAGAGTAAACCGTAGGCAAACAAATAGAATATACCAGCACAAAACCAATTAACAGTAAAAAAAAGGAACGGAAAAGCGCAAAAAAAAAATTAAAAGTGTATAATAACAGAACAGCATTTTCTTGTGTTCATTTTAAAGAACATATACCAAATACTTCTCATTATTCTCTTGAGGGTTCTTGCAACTAAGGGGAAGAGGCTCACGCCATTTAATCTTCGTGGGATCATATCCGATTGGGGGAGAGAAAGAAATCGAAAATCTGGGTTCTAGCAGATTTGTTTCTATGGGTTGAAAGCGGGAAAATCCGGAATATGACTCAATTTTGTATGAAGATGCAGAAAGAATAACAAAAAAAAACAAGTTCATGGGGAATAAAGCTAAAATTCTAATCCATTTCGACAAAGTGCGAGTTCCATGCTTTGTTGAAATGCAAGAAATCAATAAATCGAAGAAAATTCAAGTAAATGGTAATTAATCATGATTTCTTTTATTTTACACTTATCTATTAGACTAGGGTAGAAAATTGTTTATGTATCATTTTTATTGTATTTATTTTAAAAAAAAGTTCTCAATAGATTTTCATATAACATTTTTATACAAATTTTATTACTTTCAAATAAATAATATGAAATATAACGTAGTGAAAGTATTGCGATGGGATTAAAAATACGAAAGAGGTTTTCTATTTATTAAATGTTTTGGAGGGTGCTGATTCCAAAAAACTGGTTTTTGTTCATTCCGTCTGTCTGAAACAACCCTACAGCTCGAACTAAAAGAGTTATACAGATTTCAAATTTGGTACTCGAGTTCCTGCTGTCGGACATCATTATAAGGTTTTTGAGAAAATAGAGCATTTAGTATTTGCGCAAAGGGTAGCTGTCATATAATATTTTAGGTTTTAAAGGTATTGCTAGAAAACAAAAAAACTCCGGTATACAAATCTTTTAAACCGAATTCTAGCGTATACTATTAATGAAAGTCGCATGGCGTTTAAAACGAATTTTAAAATTTAATATTAAAGAATTAAACCTGTAACATGGTAGAAAAATAGCATGTTTTCACTGTTTATAACACAGAGTATTCGCCTTTTTTCGCCCCAAGAATTCAGAAGCAAGAAATACAAGTCACACCTCAAAAATACGGCCCGCGTTCCAGTCTTACTCAGTTCCATAGGTAAATCATTCCGGTATTTTCTAGTGAAATCTTCAAATATATGTCACAACTCATTTACCACGAACTGTTATTGAGTCACGATATCGACTACTGACTAATTTGCCTAATTACTTTCTCACATCCAAATAGATCAGTTTAGTTCAAAATCTATCTCATAACACAATGTATTCCAATTAGTTAAGATTACAAACGAGTATTTCATGAAAGTCCGACCTACATTGCGGGGTTCGTTCAAATGCTGGTTGGATTGACGTCGTACTAGAGATACATTATGGTGGTACGACGAATTGTATATAAGAACCAGGGTTGGCATGGTTTTTACCGCCCCCGGTAAATACCATGGTAAAAACCGGTATTTACCGTCCTGGGAAAAACCTAATTATTGAAACAATTAATTACTGAATTTTATTTGATGGGATTAATTAGAATAATTTTAATAAATATTTATCATGAACTTAATAGTTTTAAAAATTGACAAATCTTCTTAAATTATTTTACATCTATGGTAATATAATAATCATGTACTTTTGTTTATTATTTCCTATCTGCGTAGTGTTCCTATCTGCGTAAAACATAAATAATTATTAAATATTGTATGTGGTAAATATTCTTTAGATAAATAATTATTGAGAAGTTATGTCTACTAAAGCTAGAAATAAAATCAAACAACTTTTCTAGGATTTGGCCAACTATAGTGGGTGACTTTTTTTTTGTGGGGATGAGGGGGATTAAAAATAGTGAGCTTAACAAGGGAGCCCCCGCCCAGACAGTGGTACAATTGCAATCACAGCCAGAATACAAAGATTAGGATGTAAACAAAAAAAAACCCCTGATATTTAATTTTTGAAAGCTTTTTAATTAAAAAGAAGTTCTCAGATAAGGTATATCCCAGAAAGAAAGGTATTTCACAGTTTTTCTCAGAAAGAAAGAGGTATTTCCCACTTTTTCCCGGTATTTAACAGTTTTTCCCTCTGGGATGGGAAATATTAGTTTTGGACGGGAAAAACCCAACCCTGAATAAAACCACGGTCAAGTGACGAAGCCGACTCTTGAGCTGGCACCCAACGCAACCACCGAGCGACATCCTGCGCGTCGATGTTATACCATAAACGAGCCTTTTTTACAAGAATATTTTTTTCTTTTAATTTTTTTTTAACTATATACAATCAGTTTATTGTTGATGAAAGTATCGATATATATAGGTATTTGTCAAAGACCTAAAACCAAACACGCAGGTCTGCCAAATATGGATCTAGAGTGACCAACCAATAGTGATTAGTTTCATATTCCTGCGTCAAAAGAAAGTTTAAAGCCGCCCCCCCCCCCCCCATCAAAAATTAGGCAATTTGAACTACGACACGGAAATTCAGAAAGTTGGTAAAAATCCGGTATTGCCCGGTGTTAAATCCTGAGAGTTGGCAAGATGGTTAGTTGAATTAACGTTGCACTAGAGCACGCATTGGAACGTCTGCTACCGCCTTATCGACTTGCTCGTGGACTTGCATCGCTGTCGCCCTCAACCCTTCTACATACTTCACCCACACATCAACACAGGTCACACAACGCAAGCGGAAACAGCTGCAAGACGGACAAAAGTTTATGTACCTGATATATTTTCCGGCGAAACGCGAGCTGCTGACCTCTCGTTAGTTACTACGTCTCGAAACGCGTTTGGAACGGCTTAACGCGAGGTCAAAAGGACCAAAATGTCTTGATTCTTTCGTGTAATTCCAGGGATTGTTTCTTCTTTTGCTTGCTCGGGTTCAAATGTCAATTATCTGTGATGGAGAGCAAGGACTTTCTTTCTAGTGGCCTTATTGTTCGAATATTTTTTACCGTTTTTCGTGTCCTTCGGAAACTGAAAATACACGAAAGTTGATCACCATAGCGACGAAAACAAGACAGTGACACAAAGTGAAGGTGTCCCAAATGACAAACAATTTCACTAGTTTTCATATAGGATTTTTTAACAGTTTCAAAACTGTCGAAATATTGATATTATGACTTTAGAGCAGTGTATCCATTTGTTTGCATTGCATTTCAAAATGTAAAGGAAAATTGAACCATTTATTTTTTTGTAAAATTTTTATCTGCTTTCTTCTAAAAACTAGTAGAAACAACACAAAATGTTTGTCTTGTATGTTTCATTAATCTATTTTATATACTTTTTCAATTCTCATCAACATTATGATACTTTACCGACAATTTTCGAGGAACTACAAAAAAAATCTAAACAATTCACAGAGTCAACTGACCAAACCGGGCTCGTAACTCAGAAAAACCACAGGAATTTTTAACCATTCCAAGCTATTTCCTCTCACCTCAGTACCCCTGGGACAAATGAGTCCACTTAAAACTTTTTGAATTTTTAAAAATATATTTTGTTGAGTATATTCAGAGCTAAGCCAATTACCTGTTTCAAATGAAGACTTCGTTATTCCGACACTATTGTGCTTTTCATAGACGGTGACAATGAACTTTCCCGTAAACATTTTTAGACACGTCTCCGAGATTTGAATAAACAATGAAATCCAAATATGTATTTTTACCTTTGTTGATTTGGTGTAGCAAAAGAATGTTAGGACAATAAGTGAATTTTTTACATGTTTAAAAAAAAGTATGCTTTTTTTTATTAAAAGTATTTTTTTGAAGGTATAATTTTACATATGTTACTAGAGTCGCACTTATTTTCAAATTAATTTAGACGCTGTCAGTGACGACAGCTTAAGACGTTGTCAGTGGCTGTTCTTAGGCAAAAAAAAAATTAAGCACTAAGAAGGTATAATGGTTTTTCTTTTATCAAAGATTTATTTTTATTGTTTTTAAAGTTTTACATAAAATACTTTTATAGCCCCACTTTTAAACAAAGGCTTCGCCTAAATGTATGTTAATAAGTTTACTAATGTATTCTTCACGCAAGCAAAGCTAAAATGCATAAATATTTTCTTCAAAGGGTTTCTTTACAAGTCACTGACTTGACTCACGGTAAGATTTAATCATCTGTCATCCATCACTGCCTTCATAAACACTTCACTTGTGACCAATGGCATCATACAAAACTTCTGACAGTCAACTCACTGACCAATAGCGGGTGTAGACACGAACAAGCTCAAACAAAATGCATTTATCATTCTCATTACTACACGCAATAAACCGAAATCATCCAAACACAAACAACCACTGTCCCACTTATAAAATTTTTCATCCAGAAACTTATCTTATGGCGTCCGAATTAAGCCAGAATCATTTTATTCCAAACATTCACCATGCTCAATATTCTCGAATATTGTGTGTGCTTCACGCTTGAAAATCTTTTGGAAAAGAATATTATTCTGGACCTTTGTTGACCTTTTTTAATGTGTGGGCGGTGAGATTTTCTCTTTTGATATCGAATCTTCCGGTTGTTAGTTTTTCTTTTCGTGTGTGGCAACAGGTAAAGTAGAGCAATGTAAATGGCGTCCTCACCCGGAACATTTTAAAAGACATCTACATTTTCTTACAAAAACATAAATAAATAACGATTTCGTGAAAGAGTTTTAAAGTAAAGTTTCTATTACACAATGGCTCTTTTTGATGCAACGGTGTCGATGCATATAATATAAATGATTCGAATTACACACTGATATGAATAAAAGATTGAAAGTCGTTAAATTTATTCATTTCACTTTATTTTAAACTATTGATTTATTGATTTTCGTCGGACCCATGTAAAAAAAAGAAACAAAAATCAAACAATTAACCTATGAAAAATTCATTAAATAAAATTATTATGGAGTAGCTTTATATACCAGGCGTTGCACGGGTGTACTCTGAACAACGGTGATTTCTATTTTATTTAAACTTTTATTTCATGTCAATCAATCCTAAGGGCGTACCCAGGATCTGATTGGGGGGGGGGGGGGCAGGGAACATTAGGGCCCCTATTTTCTTAATTTTGGATGGTCCCCTTCTTTAGGGAATTTTCCATTGAACCCCCCCCCCCCCTTGTAAACTCATGTGGTTTACTTATCCAATCAATTGCTTTTAATGCGAATTGTTAAATTTTTAAAAATAAAATCTATTATAAAATTTATTTATCTTATACAACTATAATTCTATAATTATAAACTAGGGTAAATAATTACTAGTTAATTATTAACTACTAAATACCTTACTAGTTCAATTATTATTAATTACTAATTAAACGAATGGGAATGTTTGAGATGGTGTAAACGCTTTTGTTTTCATTTGTATGTGTACTGGATTTCAATTGGTTGCTTCAGTTTCACTCTCAAAATGACTGATTTAGGAAAATAATTTTTTCTTTATTACTCTTTCCGACCGAGCTATCACGATCGTGCGGGTATAAAAGAGAATTTCAAGCTTTTCAAAAATATCGATACCGAAGAAGCTCACTTGTACCGTTCGTTATTTGTATAAAAGTTGCTGGCATTGATACTGTTTAAGGCAACTTTTTCAATAAAACTCTTTAAATTTTAGTCTCATAAACTTAAATCAGCGTCATATGACGGGGTCTTAAAGGGCTATGCAAGCTTTCTCTAACAAATGTTTTGATCAACCAACAGCACAGCAAGAAATTGGCATTTAAAAAGTTTATTAAGAAGAATATTCTTAGAAAACTTATTTTCGAATAGCAAAACATGAGTAATTCCAGGCAACAAACTGTTGGAGTTGGAGCTATTGCCATCCACGACATAAAACTGCCCCACACTACACTTATTACCTTACATTTATTTGGACTTAATTTAGAACTAAATTTTAAATGTACGCATTACTTTGATTTTTTTAAAATAAATGTAAGCTTACAAATTATTGAAATTCTAATACTTCCTAGAAAAATTGAATTTTTGTCTACTAAAGATTGATAGAACACTTTCGCTGCGGAAGATTTTTTTTGTCAAAGGAATGAGTATATTAAAATATGCAATCAATAGTAAACTGTTTAATAAACCAGAGAAAACTGCAATCGCTGTACAAAGAACATAAAATTTACTTTAAAAAAAATGGTACTATTTTAAGAAAAGTAGAAGGGATGTTCAAATAGAAGTATAGGAGTATTCATAGAGCTAAATATATCTTTAAAACATACATCCAAAACTTATTCAAGAAAACGCATACAAACTAATTCATTTTAAATAACAAATAGATCAGGTAGCTAAGCTCATTTCTCTTATTCAATTATGTATTTTACATCGACAAAAAGCAAAGATCACACATGGATAAGGGCCGTGTGGTAACTCCACAATCAGCATGTGTAATCTATGAATAGTATAAGTTCGATTTTTTTTCTAAAAAAACTTATATAATGAAATTGAACAATAATATAATATTCAATAATTAAGTTTTGAAGTTTAAATGACTCCTTTTATATACAATAAATTATGTTTTTTTACTAATGCTAGTCCATGCTGATATCAGCTTTAATTAAAACATTTTTAGATGTCCTATTAGATCCAGGCCTTTCGAAGAGTTTTGAGGGCTTCCCCGTAGAATACCTTGTTAAAATTATCATTTCACAAATGAAGAATAACTTGATACAGGATACAATTAGGATAAAAACACAGTTGAACAGTTCACCTGTTGTTACTAATTCGCAAGAACTGTGATATTTGGAGATAATTGAAATTTTGTGCGAAGTATTCATCAGATCTAGGTTTCCAGACCTTCGTAGACATTAAGTTTGTACCACACATGACAAAAGACAGAGAAAAAAACAGACATTCATTAGGGTAACAAGTACAGTGATTGGCCCCCATAAGCAGGTCGGACAAGATTTAAATTCATTTCTGGGAAATTTATCGGTCGATTAATCTGAAAATTAGCTATTGCAGCGACTGAATAATATGTCTTCTGGAACCAAATTCAATTTGTTAAAATATGGCACGGATTTTGGTAGAGGGTGCAATGTTTGCATTTTTTCAAAAATTATAGTTATTGGCCCCTAAAAATAGTGATTGGCCCCCATTGAACCACAGTGATTGGCCCGGGCCAATCACTGTGGGGACAATAACTAATAGTATACTATTTTCTTCGAATTCTGATCGGCTATCGCAGCGGTTCCTAACCTGGGGGCGATCGCCCCCAAGTGGGCGATTTGTGTTAGCATGGGGGCAATAAATAGTTGGGGGGGGGGGGCGATCGGGGGGCAATGAGTATTCAAAGAATTAAAATAATACTGTAATATTGACCATAAAGAGCCGATTCAGTTTTCGACCCTTGACGAATGTTTAAGTTTAATGTCATTTACTCCTGAACTACCAAATACGACCAAGACAAAAGGCTAATTTTATTGATCATCTTGCCCAGTTAAAATTTGACATGCTTGCAAGATTTGAAGGTTTGATTAAGTTAGAAATTTTAGAACTAGTAAGGAGTGGTTATGAGTTAGCCTGGGTGAAACTTATGGACACTTATCCACAACTGGTCTTTTAGACACATCGAGCATCTCTTTAACGCTGAGCTTTAAGTCTTCAGCGCGCCGGGGCTAGCCTTTTCTTTGACAGTCTATAAGCCACTTCACTAGTAATCTTTCTTCATCTTCTAGAAGTACAGGGGCCCGCCCTAGAGAAGATTTTTTGAATTTCTTTGAGAGCAGAAATTGTATAGTTGATTTAGGAACTCCGAATTCCATTGCGGCGCGTTTTTTGGGCATTCCACTTGCAACTGCGTTCAATGCTTTTGTTAAATCGTCTTTCGTATACGGATTTTTGCATTTTTTAGGTAGTTTCACAAGAAAATAAAAAGTTGTTTTCGTTAGTTAGTCATTGGCACCATAGCTATTGACTCGTCCAGTAATTGACCCGTACAGCTATTGGCTTCCGGGCCAATAGCTGGAAAGAAATTTCCTGTGGCAAAAATGATTATACCAGGGCATTTCTACAACGAAACGTAACTGAAAAAATAATAATGCTAAAAACTTTAAAATACAGTGATTGCCACCCGGGGCCAATCACTGAATGCCCGTGCTGTGATGGAAACAGTTATTGGCCCTACCCTAAAAATGTAAACAATGGGCCGGGTAGTTAATTCACAAGCAATTACTTATAAAACAAGCCCTAGTAACGTTATTTTATAATGCTTACCTGTCCTCAGTTGATTTTACTTTGATTGACGAATAAAACAATATCAGCTTCGTCTTAAATTTTCCGTTATAAGCTCATAAAGCACCGTTGACATTGAGACATTTCTTTAGCGGCGATATTGCTTTTCCGATTGTTGGTGCACTATTGTTAACATGACAAACGTTAATGGCGGGAATTTTAAAAACCTTTGTCACACCTATTATTAACATTTTATTATTTTCAATAATGAATGAGGGGGCCAATCACTGTGAGGGGGCCAATCACTGTACTCGTTACCCTATCTTTTATGGTTGGAAAATGTGTTTTGGTAATGGTTTTTTTAAGAAGTACAAACTAGTATTTTAAAAAGAAATAATAATTACAATAATGATTAACATAGTAATTCTAGTAACGATTAATATTGCGCAATATGTACAAATGTTACGTTCATTTCAACTGAATTGAAGAATTCGAAAGTAGAATCAATCACCTCTAAAAACTAGGCATTGGAAAGTCTAAAAGCTGTTCGAAACTGATGATACTAGGAATGGTGCATTGTTCTCCCACTAACAGATGTTCTAAATTGCGTGTTCCATTCCTCCCCTCTTCAACATAACAGGAGCAGATAGAATCCAACTGATAGTATAAAGGAAAAAAACTGAAAAGAAAAATAGACCACGTCCGAAAATTATTTTACTAAGCAGCAGTTAAAACTCCTGCTATAGCAAAACAATTATTATGGAGTAAAAAAAATTACAAGAAATGAATACGGGTATTGAGATAGTTTAGATTTATGGTTCTTCTAACTGTTCATGAACGTGCACTTAACTTGTAATCGCTAATGGAGAATCTAACGTTTAACCTAGTTTTGTAACGGAATATTTTATAATACTTATTACAATTTAATGATACACACACACACACACACACACAAATGGAACATCCGTATCTGTAACATGTATAATGATTAAAAAAGTAATAGAGGTTCTTTAATTTACTTTTTCAATAAAATGAATTTTCGTAAAAGGATTAGTTTTAACTTCGAAATTGATTGGAATCGTCGTTATTATCATGAGCGCATTGAATAGGAATTAAGTTAGAGAGAACAGGAACAAAACAAAAATAAAATGGACCATTGGTATTTTTCGGTTTTCGGCATTTGAACATTTCTGAAGGGAAAAAAAACCGAATAATGAATTAGTATTATCGAACGTAATTTTTTTTATCACCGTCAGATGCCGAGAGCAACCATTTTTTTTATATATATAGAAGCGAAGATACATTTGGAGATTCACGGTACACATAACTCATTTTCAAGAGAATATTATATTGAAGTTATATAGTTTAACAAAGGCATTAACAAATCATGTTTACAAATAAAAGATATAACAGTGACTAGAAAAATAAAGTTTGACAATGACTAAACAATATCAGCTTTTAAATGTAAAATTCTTAGACTAACATATTTGTGAAATGCGTCTTTGATCTGTTTTAGCCTTCACCCATACTTTTTAAGCCTCCAGACACTTTAAAACATCAACAATTCTTAAAATCTGACCATGACGTATCAACCCTTCCTCAACAGATAAACGTCAAGTAAAAAATAAATAAAAATTGGCACAGTCACTTCAAACAAACCCTTATGTGTGCCTCCAGATAGGGAAAAAGGCTCACACACATACTGTGATCAATACAAATATCTGGATTCTGAAACAGCACGTCACTCTTCGTAGAACAAAGTGCGTATTCGTTTTTATCGCACTTCACATCCAAACTCATGTACTGTACACCTTTACAAGGGAATTTATACTATAACATTATTTTTAACCTGTTCTTTGTAAAGCTTTGGTTACTTTGCTGCCTTCTGGTTGTTATTTTTTTTTGCTGCACATTCTCAACAAGACCTGATCAATAGTCAATTCTGAAGGGCTACAAAATTGTATGTCATAATAGGATTCGAACCAGCAGCCAGCAAACTTTTGAACAAAAGTCCCTAACTACTCATCCATAGTCTTTGTAATAAATTGTTAATGAACAACGAATATTAATGAACGTTGAGAATTCGAATTGAATAATGAATTAATGTCGGTAAGATTTGTTAGTGAATTATAAAATACTGAAAAAAATGTACTTATGGAAATGTAGCTTTATGACATTGGCATTATAATTGTTAACTAAATTAAATGAAGAACTGAATGATAAAGCTCTTCATTTTCTTTCCAAAATAATAATAATGATGTAATAGGCAACCAGTGACTTAGAAAGAATTTGTAGGTAATGAAGTAAATTTGTAAGTTAATTTTAAAGTTACATTGAAGTAGATATGAATAAATACTTTTTTTTACCATTATGGAGACAGTTTTGAATCGTGGTCTAAAAAGTTTTATATATATGGCACATCTTAGCACTGAACGAATAACCATTTAATTGGGAAGAGATAACCTTCATGAGTTTTAGTACTATTAAATATTCCAACACTGGCACCATAAGGGTTTCCTTCAACTGATTACCTACAGTTTTTCAAGATTACTAGAAAGCGAAAGAAACCTTATTAACATACAAATATAAAATCTAAAACAACCACACCTAAAAACTACTCCAAAATAAAAGCAATAGTAACAGTAACCTTTAGTTAGTCAATCCCGGTTACGTCATTCGCAACTTGTAGGGCTACAGTCTAGCCCAGTCGACCATGAAATCTTCTCTGCGGGCCATTGCCTTGCCCCGATGTGCCGCTTCTTTTACAAATAAAAGTTGGCTTCAAGGAGATGTTAGGGTGGTATTTGGGATTTACATAGAACAGTTCGCTAAATGGGTGAAACAATTACAAAAGACGTGTAAAATTATTTGTCAAATTTTCTATCAGAGTTCCAGCTGTTATCGGTGATGATTTTTTCCCCAAGAAAACTTTTTATCAATCATTTTTTTTGGAAAAGAGAAAACACTTTAAAAAAAACATTGGACAAACATTTATATTTCAAGAAAACAATGTGTTTTTAAGCTAAAAGTTAATACAAATTACATGAATTTTAAATGGAATCTTTTTAGGAATAAGAAAATAAATCACGGTTTTAAAATTTAACAAATAATCTAATAATTATTTTTTTTAAAAATCAATTGTATATTTTTAATCGTTAAAGGTTTATTGGCTGATGGCATACTTTTTAAAATCTGATATGAAAAATTTTCACAATTACTTCAGAATTTCAATTGGGAAAAAAATTCAGCGAAAGATCTAATTTAGCAGAAACGGGTGAAAGTAACTTTGGAAATCACGAAAAATTATTCTTTGTTATTTTTCCACTTTTTGCCCAGTAGTAGCTAAATTACTATTGATTGTACTAATTTGATAAATAATAAAAATGCTAATAAAATAATATATAGACAGCTGGGGGGAAGAACAGAAAAAAATATTTAACTTCATTTACTGTAAGCTCTTAATGATTAAGTCGAAGAACGGGTAAACAAGAATCAGATATTCTTGCCTACTCTTTCGTGCAATGGTAATAATCGTTTCTCTAGGTCAAAACATCCAGGTTTTTGGAGTTTAGTGTGACATTTTTAGAAACGCTAAGCGCCCCTTAGCGAGTGGTCGTGTGTACCTAATAGGGATGGCTAAAGGGCTTATGGCAGTAACGAGGCATAACCCAGCTATTTAGGATGTCTAATAATAGGGGCGGAAGAAATTTAGAGGACCGTGATTCCGAAATGACAAAAGACGGGAAACTCTGCATAAATTTGAATAGGAACTGAGCGAAATGCGAGCACAGCAGATTTAGGAATGATAACGTAAATGGATCTTAATACATCTTTGGCAGTATAAAAAAAAGTTAGGGATTGAGAAAATGTTGGAGCAATATTTAGACTTAATATATTTATTGCTGAAGAAAAATAAAATATATATTTTACTAAAATATAAATTATGTAGTTTTATTTCTTAAGTAAAGGCCACTACAAAAATAAAACCCAATTGGCAAACAGAACTATTAGTTTTAATACTGTAACACTATGAACATTTTTTTTAATCAATTGATGTCAACACAACTTTACTGCAGTTGATCCCCGAGTTGATGCGCCTAGCTTACAGATTACGTAAGGGCGAGTCCATTTATAATGTCACGCCACTTTCACATTTCTACCCTCCCCCTATTCCATTTAAATGACATGTCACGCACAACTGTAGCCAAGCTATAGTTTAACATTCATTCATAAATAATCGGATAATTAGTTTTTGATGCGTTCAAAAACAACGTAACAGCAATAACGAGTGTAAGTATGCCAATTAATAATGTTAACCGTTAATTCCTACACTAACACTAAATAGTTATGTAGTTATAGAGAAAAATATACGACTACAATTAGTTACATTGATGATAAACTATTTGTATGTCTTTAATAACAGCCTACGAGACTTTAAAAATTGTTTTGAAGAGATTAGTTTAACGGTATTAATTCACATTCAAGGTTGCCTTACTTAAAAGTCGATACTGATAGAAGTTATAATCGACCGGTAATGGTAACTACTGAAGAGGTGCGGGCCGACTCGGTCTTAGCACCCCTTGCATGCCAGCCCAATACTAAACCGTCTGCGACAAACTAATTACTCAGTTGCGAAGGCTAGTACTGGGTATTTGTTCTAATCACAACAGTATTTATAAGATTACATTTTATTTACCCACTTAAAATCACTGACAGTAACTAATATAACGAAGGACAATTTGGGAGACCATGAATCAAAATAAGGCATCAGAGTATTCTCAAAAGAAACCATAGACATTCCCCAAATCTATACCTTCAATAATATCCACAATGCCTCTTGCAGTTTCAGTCCGAACTCAATGGGCATGTGTCAGGTCTTGAGTGGTAACAGAAATGCTCAGTGAAAATAAATTCTTTCTCAAGCCTCGATTGGTAAATCAACGTTACATGAGAATAGAGCATCAATCGAGGTAAAATAGGAAGAAAAGCTGGAAGGAAATACGTCCTCTGAAACAAGCAAATTCAACCAACTCATGACCGATAGTCGACCGGAGAGAAAGTCCTGCGTCATTTCCGTAAACATTGTTCCAAACCGGCAAGTGTCCAAATTAGATTTGACCTCTTCCAGCGAATTCTTCCTCTCAATAATAACAGCCCACTCCGGAGAACCATAAAAAGACAATTACCGAGTTCAAGACAAGGAAGAGGAATTCCTCTACACTTTTGACCGAAGACACGACTCCGCTAGTGTCTGTTTTATTACTAGTCGTTTATTTTAGAATACACTTGTATGTTTAATAAATATGTTAATAACAGTAAGTTGTTTTGATTGCTGTTTTTTTTACAAGTGCTCTATTCCGGATTCCAGAGCACAAACTGTCGAAATAGTCGTATGGACTGCCGAAAATGTTTTTAAAATGTCTATTTTTTTATTAAGTAACGCCGAAAAATATATAATTAAATCTTGTTTAAAAAAACTAATTCAAACTTAATTCGGACATTAAAACAACTCCTTTCGTCTTTTCGATGTTGTACAAGTTGATTAAAAAAATATATACCAAATATCGACCACATTTTGATAAAATATAACAGAGTTGAAAGATGATAAAAAAAATATACTAAAACAAAAAAAAAACCAAGAAAATCGTTTCAAAGGAGTTATAGAGTTGCTACGAAACATATATTCTAATCTAATAATCAAAATTAATTAATGCAGGTAATTACAAAAATCTATAAATAATTCATTAGTATTATTTAAATAAATGCGATTATTTCAATGAAACTAAACAAGCTGTCACGAGTATATCCCAACATGAACATGTGATATCATGAAAGTGAAGCCACATCCTATCATCTTTCTCTATACCATTCAGTCCACTAGCATTCAGAGCAAGGTTAAAAAATGCTTTTCCAAGGTTCAGAAAGAGGTCTGGGATAGTGATTTTTATTTTCTGTTTTCGCTTGTATAATTCACCTTCGGAAATACATATGTAACCGGTTTATAAAAAGTTTATTGAAAAAGGAAATATACTAACTTGCTTCTTACCGACGTTGTTTTTTTTTAATCTAATCTGATAGATTTGGTTTAAAAAAAGAATTTTTAAAAAGAATGAACTCATAATTTAAATAATTACAATTATTTAAATTAGTCTTAGGATGAAGTTAAGTAATAATTGAAAATTCATACGTATGAAATAAGATACATTATAATTAAAGCTGTGATGCAAAATTTTTGCAAATGTTCCAAACATATTTAATATTTATTCCTAACATATAAAGCTATCACTTTAAATATAATAACCCAAGGTAAAGGTACATCGCAAAGATTTTATAAACACACAACATAAACAAATCTTATCACGCATATTTTCATGAAATTTGTATCTTTATCAAATAATATTTCAACTATTTTTTCTACTCCTTCAATCCTCTGATATACTGTTTACATAATTAAATTGTTTAAATCTTATCAGCTTCATCAACGAATATTTTCATCGAATTCATCACATTATCAGGTAATAGTTAAACAACTTTAAGAATTGAATAACCGTCAGTGACGGTTACAACGCATACTTAGATAAATACCAACGTAATACGAGTTATTTGACCTAGTATGCTGTTAGGGGGCATCCATAAATTACGTGGTGACATTTATGTGATGATGATTACGTTTGAAATTTTTTTTTAAACCCGCCATCCCCTTTATGAGATATGGCTCAATCACCTCCGCTAATCTTACGTGAGATTTTTTAAATTAGTTACGTGCATTGTAAAGTGTTGATTCATTTAAAAAAAGGATTTGCTCTCTTATTTCTATTGAAAACTTTTTAAGATTGCATAGATTGTAGTCTAGAATCACAGTAATAAAGTTGAACAATAAAATACTGGAATAGAAACTTCTCAAATTAATTAAGAGAATATATATTCGAATTCAGTCCATAGGGACTCGTCTACAGAGAGTGTTTATTGGAACCAACTGGGGAATTAAAGTAAACTCATCTGCATTACACTTTTTCGTTCTCCGTCTTGTGGTTTATTTTTGTACCACTTTTGCACGAGGTTTGAATGGGATTTCCGGTTCTATTCTTACCTCAGTTCTATAGTTTTGGTAGTCACATCGTAAATATTACTGTGCTAGAGTTTGTCATATTTAAGTCAAGATTTTTTTTACTTCGATTTTCCCGTAATTTTACACTTTTTGCGTGGAAAAATAACGTGAGATTTGACGAGACCCCCCTCCTCCTTCACGTGAGAGTGAGATTCACCTCAATACCCTCCCCACCCACCTTAAACATCTGTTCAATTTGTGGACACCCTCTTAAACAAAAGTTCGCCTGGTTGAAAAATAAACAAACCATCAAAACACACATATGAGACATAAAATATTAGACGTACTCAGGTTAAAACCTAGAAATGGAAATCACGTGAGAATACAAAATTCTTTCTGCACCTTACCACAGAACAAATATTTCAACTGTAGTTACAACTTTAAGTTAAATTCTTGTTTAGCTACTCATTCGAATATCCCAAGGAACTTTTATTACCTCACCTCAGCGAGTTTATCGTTTTTCAAAATATCAATTTTGGTCATTATTATTATAATTATTATTTTAAAAGAAAAAAAAATCTTAAAAAATAGACTCGCTTCTTTTGACGATCTTGACAAGAGTCGAAGATGTTACGTAGATGTTATTCGAAGATACAGAATAAATGTTTGTTTTCCTCCCTAAAATTTGTAATTCAGAACTTTGCTAAATTTTGGAAACTGAAAATTTTTGAAACCTAATTTAACTATGAGAAAAAAAACTATATTGACTTTAAATGATTCAAAAATTTGAAAAAGACGTTATCGCATAAATGGAAGAAGAATTTTCCAAGTGACTGAATGTCGTGCAAATTGAAGTGTGCGATTGTTTTTTTTTAAATAAAATTTTTAATTAAAAAATTCTTTACGCTGGTTTAATAAACTTGTGTAAACTATATCGCTCTTTAGCGGATATTGATGGTACAGTCGCAGAAATAATAATAAAAAACCGGATTAAATTTATAAGAGTGGAAAGAGTGTTTCACTTCTATTCACCATTTTCCCCGAAATCGCATACTCTGCACACCAATATTCTGACAACCATATACATTTGTCAGCAAAATACAAACATTGACCATCTCAAATTCAACCTTCATTACGCATTTAAAACTATTTCAGTATTCTGCAGTATTCATGGGCAATTAAACAGCAGTAACCACAATCATGGATTATACCATTGTTGCCCTAAAATAATTAGTTATTTAGTATGCTTTCTTAAAGTTTAGAGTTATTGAGTGCTTACTACAACAATAGTCCAAGTCATAACTCTAGATACTGCAGTTTACCTGGCCACGGCAGTATATTATGGTCAAGCAGTATACAATGGTCTGGTCATCAAGGACCTTGCCAAAACACTTTGGCCACAATGGAAAGTAGCGAATCACACACGCGGTCACATTTTATTCACTGTTGATTATACATTATACAATTGTGGTTGAACAACCTACTGTACGCTCACGCACGCATCTAATGAATCTGGAATACGTTAAAGGGGTAATATTCTAATAAGATGGTTTTAGCCGTAGGTTTGAATATGCAGACGTGTTTGGATTTTAACTAAAAACTTAACTGTTACTCGTGAGGATAAATCTAATGATGAAAAATATATGAACTATTTTGCTTTCCTTGGAAATCTGAAATTGTAATATACTAAATCAAATAGATAAAAAAAAATCATTGTCCTTTTATCCGCTCATTAATTTGTTCATGCCTTGGCCAGATTTTTAGAAAAAAATGAAACAATAATAATGAGAAAAGAACGAACGAAGGTAGAGACGTAGAATTTTGATATTTTAAGTCAAAATCTCAATTAAGATGAAAAAAAAACCCTATTTCGCTCATTTCGCGCAATTTTTTGGCGACTTAAATCCACGGCAGCTCAAAATCTTACAACCCAAACTCCAGAGACCTAACTCCTAAAAAAAAATATAAGTCATATCAAGAATTACTTGAACCCTCATTATAATTTACCCCATTCAAGGCTTTATATATTTTAAAGATTAAGTCTGATTGCATTCTTCAAATTCGTTTATCCACAAACATCCCATTTTAACAAACGATTATAACGCTCAATAGAACTACGTAGATACTGGCTGTGTTAAAGCTATGTTATTTGAAGTAGAAATAGCCCTTTAAAAGACTATGGCATCCACTTTTTTTTTGGTTTCGAATTCCAAACAAATTTAACTATTACTATTATAAATTCTTCAATATTTAAACTTAATTGTATAAAAGTTTTAATTAACAGTTCACATAATAGATTTTTTTACAAAAATTAACTTCTTATAAAGGAAATTCTCTTTAATTCTTAAAAAAAATTCGATACGTTTATCATAATTAGAATTATGAAGAAGTGTTCTAATATAAGTGGAGTATGTTTACTATATTAAAACAATTGCCCTTTCTTCTCCATTAAAAAATACATGTATAGGTCCTATTTTTTTTAACGTAAATATCCCACAAATTTGTTGTATTACCTTTATTTAATTTTTAAAACATTCCCTAGGTTAAGGTACTTGAATAATATGTCAACTGTTTTTTTATGCCAACCCAAAATCCATCTCTGCTACCCCACCAGAATATTTTATCAGGACTTCTTCCTTCATAGATATTTACTGACAGTTAAAATTTTGTATAAAGTAGTAAACTGCAAGCATGAAATATAGCAGATTTTTTCCCTTCATATTAAAAAGAATTTCAATTCTTGAAAATGAAAAAACTAATGTTAACATGTTTGCAACAATTACCTTTTCATAATTATTGGGAGAGTTTGAGCCCATTATGGAGTTTACAACAACACATGACAAGAAAAAACCCAAACAACCTGTTGTCAGCTCAACAAATGGATTCCACATCACAAAGGAAATAGTAGTGTACATCACAAAATCAAGTTTTTAGTATCATAGGTAGTTTTATACATAAAAAAGCATTTTGGGAAAACTTAACATAATCTTATTCAGTGAAAACAAGTTAACATCTCAGCCAATTTGCTTATCCCTCAAAGGGTTTAGGTACTTGTATAATATGTAAAATATGAGTATACCCTCATTATTTAAAAATGTATGCACTGAATACCTCCTTTTACGAAAACTAAAGCATTGTTTGGGACCCCCCTCTACTAACATTTTTGAGAAAACAATAGCAAAATTACTGAAGAATAATTTTTAACAAAACAAAAAACAACAAAATAAAGACTTACGTCTTTGTTCCTGATGGCAAGTATGGACCCCTTTCCAATTTTGATGTTCTCGCCTTCGAACACGACTCCACTCGGTGGAGGCACACTGTAATCCACATAATCCTCATCTGTGTCGTCATCTTCTTCAGGAGTTTCGGAACGTTTCTTGGGATGGATGGACTTGCATCCGAAAGGAGTTGGCAACACTGCAACGTGCGACACAACGTCTTTGCCACGGAAATCAAACACCATAGAGGTGTTCTGCGGGGGAGATTTCTTGATGGCTCGCTTGTTGTCTGTGGTATCAAGAGTTGGCTGTTTGGAGGCCTTTCCGGCATGTCCGTTTGCTGGGGACTTTTTCAAAACTGGGGTTGTTGGTAATCCATTCAATGGGGGACTCTTTGTTGGGTTGGTTATTCCGTTGGGTTTCTTCTCTAGTTGACTGGGTGATGGAGTTCTGTTGAGAGATGTATCCAATACTGATCCATTGAAGGGTTTTTTTGACGGATCCACAAACCCATTTATGTTGGGTTTCGTCTCTGGTTGACAAGGAGATGGGGATCTGTTGGGAGGTGTATCCAATGCAGATTCATCAGAGGACTTCTTAGAAGGATCCCCAAAACCATTTGATAGTTGCTTTGGAGTATCCATTATTCCATTGACAGGTTTCTTAGAAGGATCCACAAAACCATTTGATGGTTGCTTTGGAGTATCCATTGTTCCATTGACAGGTTTCTTAGGAGGATCCACTAATACATTTGATGGTTTCTTTACTGGCTCATTTGCTGTGATGGTAGGTTGTTTCAATGGTACTTTTGGTGGCGGCACAGTTGGAGTTTTAAGTAACTTATTTGAAGTGAGATCTGGAGAAACCATAGCAGTTCTTTCAGGTAATTTTGAAATTAATGGTTTCTCAGGAAGTTGGGTTTCATTCTTGACAACGGAAGACTCTGACAATGTTTGGATTATGTCCTTAATTTTTTTCTCAGGCATTGGGACAGTTTCACTCATCATATTCTTCTCTTCCGGATTTTTAATGCCAGCATTTTCATTTATTGATTTATTTTTAGTTGTGTCTTTTGATTTCAGTTCAGGTGGCCATACAAAATCCTCCTTTGGTTTATTTACCGGAGGTGGGGATTTTATGTGACGTTTCAATGGAAATTGATGTGGGATTTTGGAAATATCTGTTGACTTCGGTTCTGGCGATTGGGGAGAATCACTTTTGTTGTTGTTTTCACAAATTTTCTTAAGTCCATTTGAAAGAAAGGGTTTGGCCTTAGTTGGAGACAATAAATCATTGCAGGGTTGCTCGTTTATTTTTGTAAGTGGCCTAGGAGATCTCAGGGTGGGTCGATTTGGAGGAACTTTGGGTTTTACATTACCATTGGTCATGTTGTTCTTGGTGAACTGTTTCACAACATCTTTATTCAGCTTAATTTCCAAAATATCATGGTGGTTAACATTCCTGTTACAAATAATATTATCAGTCTTAGGAGCAAATTGAATCTCTTTCTTATTCAGGAAACGGTTAATTGAGTTAAAGTTCTCTACCTCCTTCCCATTACGTATGTTGTTGATTTTCACAGGGGTCGCCTTGACGACATGACATCCATTGAATAAGGGTCTGGGGGATTCTGGAGACTTCTTTCCGTTGCAATTCACAGGAGCGGAAATATCTGGAGATTGAGCTTTGACGGGCGTCAACTGTTTGGCACTGTACTTGCTTCTGGTCACTGATGTCCCGTTCACTTTGGCACTACTCTGGTTCGGAGACGACACCCCGTTGACTTTGGACCCAGAGTTGGAGCGGGCACTGGCCCTCAACACGGGAGGTCTTCTGCCATGGTATCCCCTTCTGGACTCTGCCGGCTCGAACATCCTCTTGTAGGTCTTGACGGTGTCCGGCTTCGGAAGTTCCTCGTCGCAGATGGTGGGCATCAGGCCACTCTTGACCACCTTCGCCTCCTCAGGGTGCATCTCCATCAAGAGGGTGTCCATGCTCTTGGCCCTCTTCAGGTTGCCCAATAGGGGCTTGGCAGAGGTGGCCTTCTCCACGGATGGGTAGGATAAGGGCCTTCCGGGCCTGTCCTGGTCCAGCAGATTCTCCATACTGCACGATCGCCGCATGTTGGTGCCCCTGTTCTGCTTGAGGGTGATGCTGAGGAACCTGGTCCTCAACTTGTTGACGATCCCGGGACCGTACTCGAATTCTTCGTCCCGTTCCTCGTCGGGTGTCGGAGGATATCCTGCCGATGTCGATTCGCTCTCGGCATCTTCCGAACAGGAAGAAATCACCGAGGAATGTCTGTGGCGGCACGGGTAGGATGTCGTCACCTCGTTCTTCTTCTCGGAACTCATCGTTCTGTCTTCCCCCATTTTTGCGAACTCGCTGTTTGTTTTCTGCTCGTCTGCTACTCTCAAATCCAAATATTGACACTTCGCGCCGGCAGCTGCGAGCTACCAGCTACTGTTCACCTTACCGACGCGAATGTACTCTGCTACACACGACCGAGCACATCTGACACGAAGAACTGAAACTCATAGGGTTGCCGTTGTATACTACCCCACACTAGCACGCGATCGCCAACTTGGCTGCAAACAATAAGGATGTAAAATTTAGGTACTTTTTAGGGAAGTGTTAAGATATTTTTATGTCACTCATTATTTTATTTTTAATAAACCTTTTAAAACCGTTGACAGGAAAACTTTCCATGCGAAAATTCTGTTTTGTGGTATAATTTATATTTTTTTGAAAATGCATGGGATGAATTTTCTGAGACTGATGTCGAAAAAAGCTTCATTATAAAAACCAATTTGATAATTTTTTTTAATTAACATAGTAAAATAGCATTAATTGACATAATAAATAAAACACTGTAATTTTAAATTTTTAAATTTTAAAAATTTAAAAATAAAATGTATTTCATGGGTTGAGTCATTAGAACTCTAATAAAAATTCTTTAATAATATTATTAACCTTTAAAAAATGGAAAGTCAAAGCTTTGCTTAAGGGCTCGTTAAGGGCTTTGCTTAATTAAAATTTCCAAACTTGTTCAATCTTAGTTCAAATCAAATTAGGAGCGCAGCTGAACAGGATCTTGCTGGTTGACTAATAACGAATGGTAACAAGATGTTACATACAAGGCATCTTGCTATTTTTAATTAAATAGTTAATCGAAACCACAGCGCTTAAATAAAATCAAGCGTAAATTGCATAAGGATTCAAGAACGGTTGTATCTTTCTTGTTCCTAAAAACACAGGTGACAATAACCATTTGTTACTATATGCTCGCCAAGTTTGGCATAATTTTTCTTCAAACTTGTCTCTTTATATTTACTGTTTATGTGTTTAAAAAAAGAAGGAAAAGGAAACTGCGGCTGTTTCTGATTCTTCGAATTCACAGCTGTCATTTTTGGTTTTTTTCCAGGTATTATTTATAACCGGATTAATAATTACACACTTCTATCGTCATCGATGTATTTCAATTACATTTCCGATCTTGCAATAAACAATTACAACTACAATTTAGCTTCACTTGTACCGGTGATCGTAAAACGTTAGAACAACTAATGAAAAAGAGGATAAAAATAACTTTGTAAAATTGAAAGGTATTTTAAATTATTGAATTAACCCTTTCACTCCTAAAACGGCCCAGGCGGTCGTACAACTAAGGTTAGTTTGAATTATCGTCGCACTAGAGCTACACGAGGGCTATTGGCGACGGGCGTCGTATTTTAGAACCACAGTCAAGTAACAAGCCGACACCTGAGTAGGCACCCAACGCAACCGTTAAGGGCGACATCGTACGCAGCGTAGGACTTTGAAGGATATTTAACGTGCACTCCCGCCACACGGGATATTATTCGTCGGACATTTTTGGCTGCACGGACCGTTTATAGGTCGGCAGTTATTTTGGCGATGCCCGGACCCGAACCTGGGACCTTCCGCATGCTAGGCGAATGCCTAACCGACTTGGCCCCCCAGCCCTACAACTAAGGATTCGACAAGGATATTCCTATCACGTGTTACGCGGAAACAAAAATCCTGCGTAGCGAAAGTGTTAAGATCAAATCAAATTTAAACTCAATTAAAAAGTGGGAAAGTTCACAGTTCTAGTACACTTTCAACATCTAAGCGACCGGATTAATGATTGGATTATTAGTTTGGCTGAATTAACGTCGCACTAGATCTATACGTCTTTTTTAACAGCGGTCAAGTGACGAGGCTGACACCAAACGAAATAACCTTTCTTTTAAAAGCGGGTGACGCATCCCACTTTTCAAGAAAATGGTCACATGACCCCTTCTAATAACAATAAAATCCATCTCCCACTTCTTTTATTTACTTTAGCTTTTGTTTTTCGACTTTAAAAAAAAAAGAAAACAAGTACAATTGTAATCTTTTAATAATTTTAGTTGTTCTCTCATTAGCTTGTTTATGGAACAGCTCTAAAATGCAGTATAACGATCTAACCTTCTCTTTATATAAATTGATATATTTGTTAATAATGATATTTATTAACTTGTTTCGAAAAAGAGAAGAAAAAAAACGAATTGTGAACATCCCCCCCTCTTTTTCCTCTCCACTTCTCTCTACCACTGTACATACTAAATTTTGTTTTGACTTTTCTCAATTTACAGAAAAGCCTTATCAAACTGCTCGACCATTTCCGTTTATACAGTGGGTAAAAAAAGTTTCCGTACGCAGTTGGCATTTGTAAATAACACTTTTATTTACAAAGAAAATGCAATTGTAAAATTAAACAAACGACATATTCTTATAGGAAACTTAATTATGAATAACTTAGAACAGGTAAAAATAAGAAATCATCAATACTTTGGCAAGGAATTTGAAAAGAGTTTCAAGAAACAAAAAATTTAACAAAAAAAGTTTCCGTACGATGCTAAATATCTGTAAATTTATATATTTATTTTCAGGTAATATTTTCTTTAGTGGTCAGTTGATCCACCCTGGTTTCTGATCACCTCTCTCAAACGTGTGGGTATCACTCCGACGAGTTTTTTCCGTTGTCTCTGGAGTTATCTTTCTCCATATGTCTTGAATAGCATCTTTCAGCTCCTCTCTTTACGTTCTTTATTGAACATTCTTTCAGTTTACGACCGATTATATCCCACAAATGTTCGATGGGGTTCAAGTCGGGACTGTGGGGAGGGCTATACTACTGTTCTTTTAGGTGATACAAGCACCATTCCTTGCAAGTTTTGGCCGTATGTTTAGGATCATTGTCCTGTTGGAATATAAATCCTGCTCCCAGGTTCAGTTTCAAAGCGCTTTGCTTAACGTTCTCCTTTAAAATGTCTAGATACTTGTATTTGTCCATGATTCCATCAATAAAGGTCAAGTTTCCGACTCCTGCAGCGCTCATACATCCCCATACCATGAATCCTTTACCACCGTGTTTGACAGTGCCAACCAAATTCTTTGATTTCATTTGTTGATTTGGCTTTCGCCATACCATAACACGTCCGTCGGATCCGTGGCTGTTAAACTGTGACTCGTCACTGAAAAGAGCAGTCTCCCAGAACGCCAGTGGCCTGGTAACGTTCTGATTAGCGAACTGGAGCCGCTTCTTCTGGTTCACTTTACTGATGAAGGCTTCTTCCGGGCCACCCGGCCATTATAACCACTTTCTTTTATCACATTTCTTACAGTTTGAGGCGTAACTTCAATATTGTTATCAGTCTTCAAACTTCCTGCAAGTTTAGGTGCGCTTAGACGAGGGTTATCTTGAATATTTCGCGTTATGTACCTTTTGTTCACCCGTTCTAACTTCGTTGGCCGTCCAGATCGAGGTCGATCATCACAATGTCTGAGATAGCGATACCTTTCAACAATATATTGAACAGTTGATTCGGTTTCTTGATAATTTTCGCCATTTTACTGAGAGATAAACCCTCATTTCGAGATGTAATTACTAATTCACGAATATCTTTGGAAACTTTCATAATTTACTAAAAAGGATATAACTGATCCATAAACTGCTGTATATTTGAGTTTGGGAAGATCACTAGGTTCCAACACCTAAAATTTACTGCAGAACTGGTCTGTATGACGTCATTACTTAGTTATTTTAAAAGCGTACGGAAACTTTTTTTTTAATCTCTTTTATTGTTATATTTTGATTTTTTAATTTTTTAAGTTAAATTCAAAAATGTTTTTTTAACGACAATGCAATTCAGTAAGTAGACGAATAAACTATTTTAAATCCGTAGATTTTGATTTTTTTAAAGTGTTTAAGTTCTTTGAAACAAAGTGTTTTTAAATCCTGATGCGTACGGAAACTTTTTACCACCTGTAATCTGTAATCTTTGTCGCTTAACAGTTTGAGTTGTAAGAGTAAAACCCCACATCGTACTGATAAAAGCGGGTTTGAAGTGTATCGTATCTGTACAGCTATCAATCAAACTAATGACTGACTTTCTAATGCACTGTTGCTGTTATAGGTATTGAACTTTATAACATACTAGCTTTATAAACCCGGCGTTGCACGGGTGTACCCTTAATAATGGTGATTGTTTCTTTTTATCTTTTTATGTAAACATTTATTTCATACCAATTGATCCCTTTTCCACTGGTCAGCACTCCATCGGTATATTATAATTTCCTCCCATTCTACTATCAGCATTAATTTAAAAAAAGAAATCCGATTGTATCCAGGCCCTTCAAGAAGTTAGAGGGCTTTCCCATAGGCCCTGTTTAAATTGCCAGAATAGCTGTGATATAATGGCCGTTTCTATTTGCGCTCCTATACCCGAAAATGCCCAAAATGATGATGACCATTAAACTCCATATTCGACCACTCGACAGGGCTGGGGAGCCCAGTCGGTAAAGGCGTTCGCCTTGCATGCGATAGGTCCCAGATTCGGGTCCGGGCATTGTCAAATTAAATGCCGACCTATAAACGGCACATGCAGCCAAAAATGTCCTGTGTCCCGCATAATACCCCGTGTGGTGGGAGTGCACGTTAAATATTTTTCAAAGTCCTGACGCTACGTACGATGTCGTCCTTAAAAGTTGCATTGGGTGCCTACTCAGATGTCGGCTCGGCACCTGACTGTGGTTCTAAATTATGGCGTCCGTGGCCAATAGCCCTCGTGTATAGCTCTAGTGAGACGATAATTCAAACTAACCATAACCCCCATACAACTGGATGCAAATAGCTACCTTACGTTAAATTTTCAACTTCGCCAAAAGCCGCCAATGCCAAAATTCAATCGGCCATTATATCATCAGTACCAAATTTCCAGTTTCATAAACATAAAATACATACGCTATACGTAGAGAGAAATGGCATTTCGTCGAAGTATTCATTATATCTAGAATAGTTATCGCCTTTACTGTCATGAGACATTGTAAAAATTTCTTCATTTCTTACCATTAGTAAACATTAATTAAATTAAATTCGGTAACAAAAAAATCAAAAGATTTAAATTCTATAAATAAAATAAAATAATGATATTCAAATAAAAATCCTACAAATTAAACTCACGTGCTCTGACGTGTTTATACTTAATTTTCGCTTACGCTGAACGCGCTGAAATTTGTTTCAAATTAGAAAACGAAATTTATAAATTAAAAGTTCAGAACAATGCTATTTCTATGGAGAAATCGGCTCACGTTTTGCCTTGCTACACCCGTTCGGGTTCGAATTTCGAAAGATCGCTTCTTAAATGACGCCTATACGATATAAAAAGAATATTTTCCTAAAATTTGGTAGCTGTACGTCCAGTAGTTTTGGCTGGGCGTTGATACGTAAATGAATGAATGAATCAGTGAGTGAGGACTTTGCCTTTTATATATAGAGATTTAAAAAAAATCTTTGAAAAGATATTCATTATAAAAATAATTATTTAAAATGAAATGTACTTAAATAATGGTTAAGCTACCCGAAGAAGAAATATATATACTATACATCATTTACATATTTCCTATTTTTTAAATGTATTTTAGAGTTTTAGTTTTCTAAATAGTATTGATTACAGTCAATAAATAAATGTTATTGAAAATAACATTATCGTTTCGCAGACTTAAAATATTGTTATTATAATAATCTTTATTTTAAATTTTTAAATTCTTCTGGTATTTACAAAAGAAATTACCAAATTTTTAAGATATTAAAATATTTCGTGGAAGTGGCAGTTACTTTTACAATCCCCCCACTAATTTTTTTCCTTAATCGAAATGCTTGTATACTTTTTTTTAGGATAACATAGAAATTGAAAGTAGGAATTCATTCATGGTTGCAGGCACGGAGGAGATTCAGATGGCAGCTCTTGTAGTGCCGCCATCTAGTGGTAAAGACATCTTCAAACGCTACTTGCAAAAAATAACTTTTTATTTGATCTTGAATATAATGTATTAATTAAAAGTCTGTAGCTCTTTTCGTTTTTTAGCGATACCTTTAAAACCAAAAAAAAAAAATTCTATAGCTGCTACCTGCACGCATTATACGTAATTAAAACCGTCAAAAATTTTAGACTAAATAACCTGATGTTTTATTTAATTGCTCAAATTTAGTCATTCTTTTGAACTAAATAAAAACAAACAATTTTTCAGAAATAATTCCTAAAAATACATCCTTATATTGTATATTTTACCAGCGTGTTCTCCTGCATTCGTCTTAACAAAGCTATCATATTTTCTATTTTATTTAAAAAGGATATAAATGCGGATATCTATACAATGGTGGGTTGTACCAGCGCCACTATGTACTCTATACAAAACATCGAATTTAATATATTTCTACTAGCATAACAAACACTCTCGATGGTAAAATCCAGTTTGAAATAGGGTTCCTATTCTCAAGGTGAGCGATGCCCCTTTGACCTTCTTCAGAGGACGAAACTAAAGCAAAGGAATAAAAAGCAATCATTCCAGTACACGCTTCAACGCTCCCTCCGATATTAAAGACAAGAAAATAGTCTGGTCGATTTTTCTCTTGTTATTTTAGACGTGTAGAAGAATATTCTTTTAATTGGAGTCTATATAAGATATCCGGGTGTTAAAAACAGTCCAGTTTTGTTTGATTAATATTTGGAAACAATGCCTGATCTAGGAAAACTCAGACTATAAGCTCAACAAATTTTGGGGGCCCCTTTACGAAAAATGTTGTGTAAGATTGCCCGCTATGATGGTGTTAGTTGGCCAATATCAAAATTTCAGTAAATTTTGACCTTTTGATTTTCTACTGCATTTAGCATAATAGAAATAAAATTTATGGGGCCCCTAAAATTAGGGGGCCCTCGCCCCGGGCCTAACGAGCTTTATGGTAGATCAGGCCCTGTTTGGAAAAGATGTAAAGAAAAGTTTGGTTGAGAAAGAGGGATAAAAGATACATTAACGCTATTTTTTTCATTTATTTACGTTATAGGCCTTTAAAATGCAATAAACATCTTTTTTCTAGCCGACTTTTTTAAAAATCATTTTACAATTACGACCGAATTTTGAAGTTTGTTATCAACTCACGAACTCACGACACGTTTGTGTCAGTGAGCAAAGGCAGGCTACTCATACTAAGCGAGAAGCTTTCTCAAACAAGCTCGGGACGGAATTTTGACTTCATCGTTCGAGTGTACGTTTTCAAGATAGAGACAACCTGTCTCGAAACTGTTCGAACAACTCGTTCCGTCTGACCACAATTTTAGGTTCGAATGCGTCGAACTAGTTTTCGATCTCGGCACTGGGAACAGTGACGTCAATTCCGTCTACGTTCATGTTTGGGAGAGCTTCTCGGCCACTGTTTTGAAGTGGCCATGGCAAAGGCTGGTTCTAAAAAATAGGAACAAATGGCCACTGCTCCTTCAAAAGAGCATTATTTACAAGTGCACCAACTTAACAGTCTCCTTCAATTAATCTAAAGAGAGAAAAATTCTCTCGAATGCTAATATCGTCTGCAAAAGCTGGACGTACCTGTTCCCGTGAGATATTAGTTAGATCTTCGAATAACTTAAATACAAAATTTAAAAAAATTCTTTTTTTAGGGGGGGGGGGGGCGCATTTTTTAAAAAAAAAATTGAAATATTAATTCGTAGTTATTTCTTCATGTAGAAATTTTCAAATTAGGATAAAAAAAAATTAAGATTTTTTGGTTTTGATTAACGTTGTACGCCTTCAACTTGGCCGTGAATTTTTGACGCCTCTTTACCTACCCATGCAGTTAAACCTTGAAGTTGGAAAAAAAAGTCACCTCTTAATATTTAAACAAGTTATTTATGCAACAAATGTGTAAAGTTAAACTTTAATATGTATACGGTCGTGTACAAGGGTCGGTTGGGTTGGATTGTCGTCGCACTAGAGCTACACGAGGGCTATTTACGTATTTTAGAACCCACTGTCAAGTGACGAGCCGACACCGGAGTATAGGCACTCAACATAGCATTTTAACGTGTACTCTACTAGGACTTAAAGGATTATCGACGGGAATTATGTTTATCTGACAAGTGCGTGTGCGTAGAAAGTCAAATAAGTTTTCCCGGGATTAAAAAGAAGTTTCATTTTGCGTGCGAAAAAGTACTTAAATAAAATTTACTTTTAAACAATTGTTGAAAAGTAACTTTTTTCACAGATTGGTTAAAAGCTTCACTTGATTGATTTGATTAGTCGAGAGGGGTTGAATAACGTCGCACTCGAGCTACGAGAGCTATGATTGATTTGAAGTAGGATTTTTGCATATTGTATTATGATAAGTATTGTGTGCAAAGCATTACAAAAATAAATCAATTTCTAATTCTAAGAAATATTTAATTGGTAGTGCTAAGTTCTAATAAATTTTTAAGTGTTTCTATAAGATTTAATTGTTTTTTGACAAACTTGTTGATATTATACTGGGTAAAAGGTTAATTTAATAAATTCTATTGAAGAAATATAGTATATTCTAAACAACTCTAAATTCAGTTTAATTTTGCGGTTAATGTGATTGTACTAGTGTTGTGTAGTCAAGATAATTTTTTTTATTTGCCGAACTATAAAAGGATTTGAGGTTTAATATTAGTGTTTACAATGAGTGGTTGCGGTTGTAATTTTTTGCGTCCTTATGTTTAGATATACAGTTCTACAAATTTGTTTCGCCTTTTGAAAAAACAACAGTTACGTTTTGAGATTTTTTTAATATCTATAGATCTAAATGGCCTTATCTTTGAATGGAACCGTGGAATGAGTTTAAATCCGACGAGGCCACTGTTACAACGTGTGTAAATATAGAGCACAAATTTCAGTAATACAATGTAAAAAATAAATTTATTAAAACAAAAATGTTAATATATAGAGATTATAGATATTTAATTTTGTACAACTCAAAACTTTATAAGTTATTAACACTTACACAATATTAAAATTATTTAAATAACAAAATTTCAAATAATTCAATTCTTATTACAATAGTACCAACGTTTAAATGTCACTTGAGTGTGTTGGCAAAATTAAATATGAATACCAACAACAACAATTTTATCAATTTTTCTCTACGCGTGGTGCTTGGATTATCAAGACTCCATCAGCAGAAAACCAACTCACCAGTTTCTCTTTAATTACGTCCTCTGGTAAATTCTGTTTCCGAACCATAGACCGAGTTGCGAACCCGTGTTCATCGACGTATTCCTTGTGAGCGGCGTCAATGACTAAAGTTTGACCGACAACTTTGATGACAATGTCGTGGACACGAAAGTGCTTCATGTAGAACATGACGCGATACATGTTTGGATCCTGCGTTTTCACGGTCTTTTCTTTTGCCAAAATATCTGGTGTCTTCTCAATGGATTCTTCGGCTTTGGTGTCAGTTTCAAGGATCATGTCTGCTGGAGTCTTTCCTGGTTCCTGTTGCTGTTTCGTAGGCTGGTCTTTTAGTTCGACCAGCTTCTCCGAAGACACTACTTGGGTCAGTTCCTGCGTAAACTGGGTGATGTCTTTCTTGGTTGGCGTGTTCGGCATGGTAGTTCTGAGCAAGTCACGCTTACGAATAGGATTTAAATGAAATTAAGGCACGTAACAAGCCAAGGGCTTTTATAGGCAGCATTGATTTGGTATCATTTCAAATTCAAGTTGCTTATTTCTAGTCTCGTCCCATGGAAACAGCTCCATGGAAAATGCATCGTATTGGGCATGTTTCAGGTCTTGAGTGGCAACAAAGATGTTGAATGAAAAAATATTTTTATTGATCCTCGATTGCTGAATTAATGTCATGTGAGAACAGATCACAGATCGTGAAAGGCAGGAATGAAAGCTGGAAATGCTACGTCTCCGGAAATGTACTTGAGCTGCCGATTTGGTTAGCGCATCAGCATATTAGGTCTGTTATGTCGTTCTCGTTTATAAACGGATCATGTCCGTGTCATCTGATAATGGTACAAGTCTACAAAGTTTTGATTTTGGGTATTTTTTTTCAAAGACCGCGAAACGTTGTTAAATAGCCTTTGTGTTCTACTCTTTCAACCAAACCAAAACAACACTTGACTATTATTAAATATTTAGAATTAAAAGCCTTACTTCAAGATTTTTTGATGGTACATTACCTCTTATTATCATAAATTTGTTTACATTTATCATTATAATTTGTAGAAATAAGAAATCAGGTCTTGTAAAATAAATAAAGCCTGCCGGTGCTCTCCACTTTCTAACTTTATAATTAAACTCTGTAAAGGATTATAGAACGTGGCAACAACTCCTTGACAGATGTGTCTTGTCTTTATTCTTATTTCTTTGAACGAAGAGAACACAAAGCGCATCAAAACAATAAGTCTAAAAATTCTATGATTATATTATTGACACCGGATCATGACTGATGTGGAAAGGAGTAAGTTAATTAACTTAAAAAATATTGATTGCTATTCCGTTTATGTTTACAAACAATATTGATCGCAAAATTATCGTCACAAGGTGAATGATCTTTCGTATCACTAATGCGCGCATCCCAAAACTTCTTTTGTTATTTTTCGACAACAATCGTTGCGATTTTTATTTAAAAAAATTAATAATTAGAATATTTAAATTTCTAACGTTTTTGAGAATCGGCTTTGGTCTATTTTAAAATTTGGCGTCCTTTCAGTAGGTTGATGCCCCTGTGTACAGGTAAAAAGATTAAGTAAATTGAAAAAGATGGCGCATGGATAAAATTGTTTCAAATCAACACTTGCCGATGGGAACTTCATTTTTATTTTATAACTCTGCCTAATCACTAAAAGTAATTAATTTTGGTTTTTATATATATTTTGTGTTTGAAATGGTGTAGTGCTGTGAATGATTGTCTTTTGTCTGACAGTATTCTGTACTTTTGTTTTAATTAATATTAATTTAAAGTAATTTTTACTATACTATAACTTCTTTCCTTATTTATTGTCTATTAGTTAATGATTATTTTAAGGATTAATTTATTCTTATTTTTTTATAAATGTTCTTTTCAGTAATGTACATTGAAAATATGTTATGGTGGCCAATGTTAACAATAGGTTATTAATACGTACTGGTCATTATTAATAATGACCGGTTACTTTTCACAAATATAGAATTCGTCATTTTTAACCATAACTCATGTCAATGCAGAAGCGATATTTTTTAAAGAACGGTTAATAATATAAAACAAAGAATTAGTTAAATTTTAGGTACCTAATTCTGAAGTCAAGTACCATTATCAGAATTTCGATAATAATTTCCTTGTTTTAATGTCTATCCACTGTGGGTCCCAGAAAAAAGAAATTTTAGAGTGTAGGTACTATGTAAGTAAGTTGAAAAGGCTTCAAAAGGCCTTAAAACCACTTTGCTTAAGAATGGATCCTCAGTGCAATAATCATGTAGAAGCTAGCCTGGGAACTAAAAATTTTTTTCCATTGTTAAACTAACAAGGCTAGAAATTGGAAGCCTTAAAGTCTTTACCAAATATTGCATTCTAGCTTACAGCAGTTAAAGACTAGTGCTCATAAGATCTTGCTGTCTAACCATTTGCATACAAATTTGAACACTCCCAAGTAATATGTAGTTGTGTATAATGTATTTTGAAAAGCAATAAAGTTATATATTTAAGACACAAATTGTTAGTTACAAATAATTTGAATATAAAATTATTATTCAATGAATATTTTATGTAAATGAAATTGTAACTACAGTCGAACCTTGTTAACGCAAACTCGCTTAACATGAAATTTCACTTTACATGAACAGAAAGCCTTTACCCGGCCTAAAATGCTTTCAGATAATGCTAAAAAAAATCTCTTAACAAGAAATCGCTTTAGGCGAAATTCCCCTTAACTCGAACCAAAATTCCTAGATTTGAATTTTTCCCCCTTTGTAAATCAAAGTTTCGAATAACAAATGAAACAAAACATAAAAATAGCGGCAACGAACATTCTAAAAATTAATTTGTCTTCTGGTTCTGAGAAAATCACAAGATCTTCCATGATTCGTCAATTTTAATCCAATAAATGATTTAGAAAGTGTAGGATGATCCATTACGTCATGAAAAGCATAGGTGTTTCTCTACAGAGGTCAAAACTCAAAGGTAAAAAAAAACATATGAAATTAGAATTTGTTCGCATTTAAACTTATTTATTTTCATTCAAAATGAATCGAAAGCAGCAGTCTATTTCTTTAGAAACAAAGCTTCCTTGAAGCGGCCTTTGCAGTAAACCAATTTGAACCTGCTAGAAAAAGAATTTTTCTATAGTATGTACTACGCCAAATGAAGTATATTGATTGAATTACTAATTGTATGATTGTAATATTAGTGTATTACATTTTAAAATAAGAATATTTTTGGATATTAATTTTTTAAAACTATTCACTGGTTCAATGTAAAAAAAAAAAATTCCTGGCGGTTAACGTGAAATTTGGTTAACACCAAATGTTTCGGTGCTCCCTTCGAGTTCGCGTTAACGGGGTTCGACTGTATGTGTTTTTAAATTTGCTATCTTGTTTCGCAAAGCCAATAAAGTTATTGTTTTTGTACAACTGTTAAACAATTTTTTTATTCACCCTACAAAATCTTTTTTTTTACATCAGTGGCTGACTTTTCTGATGACGATTCTTCTGAATTTTTCCCTGGTAAGTGTTGCTAATTAGTTGAAAATGAAACTTTTTTTTAAAAGAATATTTGTGTATCTTTACGTATGAAATTTTATCTGTGCCACAATATGGCTGTTTTCCATCAGGGATTGGAAATGTACTTTTAAAAAGTATCTCTGTTGTAGTTACTTAATATGAAAAGTTACTAGTTGCAGTTAATTTTAGAAATTTCAAGTTCTAAGACAAATTTGAAATTTAGATACCTTACCGTTTTTCAAAGAGAACCAAGATTAAAGCACAAACAAAACACTGCAATTAAAATGAATTAACAAATTTTCTATTTTATTCTAAAAGAAAATGCACGTCACAATTGGCATCCGACGACCTTTTTCTGTTGGGACAAAGCGTGTGAAGTAAAGGAAACAAAGTACCGAAATGTTTCGTTACTTCGTTGCCGCTAAAAGTAACTAAGTTACTTCCTGAAAAATTTAACAGCATTACCCAAAAAAGTAATTGTAAAAGTAATAGCGTTACAAGTAATGTGTGTTACTCCAATAGTCTAATCCCTGATTTTTGCCAGGTATTTTTGCTGTCATTTATGTATTAATGTTACGATTTTTTTAAAAATCAATTCATGACATCCTTGGTGGTTTTAGTTTTTCCATATAATAATATATTTCCATATATTTTCCAATATGGCCAATAATAATTGTATTTGCTGCAGTTAATTATGTTCACAAGGGAAAAAACTGGTTTTACAGTTCTCCTTACTATAATTAGCTTTATATATTATATGGTATTTAAATAAGGTGGCATTGTTTTAAGAGGCCTCAAATTGAAAGTGAAGCAAAGGGGGCATCCAATAATCATGTGATGCGATTTTGAAGATTTTTTTTAAAGTAACTAGTTTAATATACATATAGCAATTTGTTCTTATAATATCTGTTGAACATGGGGCTTCGTAGTTTAGCCAAAGTCTTGATACCATTTAATTTACATGTAACACTAATTATTATATTTTTCAATATTGAGTATGAGTGTGTATGTATGACATATTTTACTGATCAGGTTAATTTTTTTTTTGCTGTATGATCAATCAGAAAAAAAACCTAATTGGTTTGATATTCATTATGTATTCAGATATTTAGCCCAAAAATTATAAAATAATTTTAAAAACTTTTTTTCCAAGCTGTTTGTTTATTTTATTACATATATCAAACATTATTAATATTTTCTATTTCAAAATAATTTTTTAAATCAGCCGCAATATTGCTAACCACAGCTAAAATAAAAATATTCTCTTTTAGCATACAGTATAAACTTGTTACCAAAAGTTTAAAATATATTTAGAATACTATAAACTAACTATGCAATCAAAGATTTAAGTTTGCATGCCATGTAACATCATATGACCAATATCTGCTTGATTAGTTTTTCCCTTTCATTTTTCAACTCAAGTAAAGTCAGCGACTTACTAACTTTCAACTACACATTGTCATGGTAACACTAGATTCAATGCAAAAATACAGTTACTGGAGTTCAAGAATAAAGAACTAGAATATTCTTAACTCTCTAACCGTTAATAGCAAATTTTGTTCCCTTTTACCTGCATTATTTTAACAGCAACTTATTATTATTTTAAATTTAAATAAAATAAATTTGTTTTCAGTGTTTTGCATTTTTCATCCATATTAAAAGAGATAATCTAGAATTTAACAGAAAGCTGATGTTTCAATTTTATAATTGTGAAATTTTTACTTAAAAAAATCCTTGTGAACTATGTACTGCTTAACTAGAAGCATTTTCTTGAACGGTCAGAAGATTAAAAAAAATATCATATGCTATATATATGTAATATCTTTGCATTTAAAAAATGTTTCATAATGTAATATTTTTTATTACAGAGTCCACTGCTGTCAATAATACCTTGTCCAACTCTTCCTTAAGCAACGGGGGTACTTTATCCTCCTCTACGGTATCCAGCAGTTTTGCTACTTCAGCTTTTTCAAGTATTCATGGGAATTACACCCAAATTTCATCAGTAAGTTTGCATTTTTTACCTTGCAATATTGTATATAATTGTAAACTAGTTGTGTTATTCACAGTTTGATTTGTTTTAATCTTTTGTTTGTTATATGTTAGTTATTAAAAAATTAAATGACGAAAATATTTGTTCTGAAGTTTAAGTATTTTATTCTTCCCCTATATCTTAACATTAAGAGGGATACAGTAATTTTTGTATGTAATACAACTGTTGAGGTATTTCAAATTTCATTGACAATACCCCTAATTTAATTGTTTATACAAATGCAATATTTTACCTTATGTTAACATTTAAAAGCATTTCGGTGTATTCTAAAATAATTTACTGAAATTTTTTTATCTATATAAAAAAACATTTTCTTAAAAAATCTGTTAAGTTTAAAACCCAAGTATTTGTGTAGTGAAAATAAGTTTTTAAGTTTTACTTATCATTCAGCTGATAAAAATAATTAAAAAAAACTTGTTGTAATTGTAAGATTTGTATGACCGTGTTATGATGTTATGACCTTTTTTCAATAGCCCCAAAATCCATCTTCTCCTCAGTATCCAGCAAACCACCCACTGTGTGGTTCAAAACATCTTTGCTCCATTTGTGGGGATAGGGCTTCTGGAAAGCACTATGGAGTGTACAGGTAAAAAACAGTTGGAGTTTAGTTGCAAAACTCACAAAAGTGTAACTAAGATACAAGTGTGTTCCGTTATATGGCAAATTTGTTAAATTAATTTAACGAGCTTCAAAAGTCGCTAATGACTAAGCTAGACCCTATATCTTAGTTTTAATTTGGTGAATGAGAGTTTTGGAACTAGACCCTTCGTTTATTATACTTTATCATACTAAATGATTTGAAAATAGTCTAAAAATATCTCATTGCTCAGGCTGCTACATTGCTCAATCTTATTTTTTAAGGTAAATCAGAAATATTAAAAAAAAAATTCTTATTTATAGGCAGTAATACTATTTATTGTCAACTGAATAGTATTGGTAATACGAATGGCTTCTTTTGTGATGGTAGAACTGGATCAAAAGAAGATAATTTCTACCTAACACATTTTTTTTGCTGTGTAAATGTCTTTCATGCTATAAATAAAGCACGAATTAAAAATCCACATTAAGAACCATATATAATAACAATATACAACAATATCTAACAATAACATTAGAATATGATGATTAAAGGCACATAATATTTGTACTGTTATTTTTAAGTTGTTGATAACAATATAGGATTTCAAATATCTTTTATTTACAAAGGATTCAAAGCCTATTTTGCTGGAAAATGGACATTTTTATTAATTTAAATATTTTGTAAGCTATTTAAGCTTTTAATTTTTCTTAATAGAGGTGTTTCTTATTTCCAGTTGTGAAGGATGCAAAGGGTTTTTCAAGCGCACTGTCAGAAAAGACTTGACCTATGCCTGTAGGGAAGAGCGTAATTGCATTATCGACAAGCGCCAAAGAAATCGGTGCCAGTACTGCCGTTACCAGAAATGCTTGTCCATGGGAATGAAACGTGAAGGTATGGTTTAATTTAATGTATTAAATATTAAATTAAACCATATCATTTTAATATATTAAGCCTGCATTATTTTTTAATACAGTAAAACTCCCTCGTATATAATATTCGAGAATGAGATTTGCTATTTAAGCAAATTTTTCTTGAAATATAATGTTAAGTACCATCGTTATCTGACTGCTTTGTTGGTGGTCCTGATGTTTTTTTTTTAAAGCATGATGCATGTATGAAAATTAAAATAGTTTTAATTAATAATAATATTTGTTTGTAGTTGCGGTTTTTTAAATAATTATTATTTGGCACCTTGTTTTGCATAATTAATTTTAAGTTGTCAAATAAATTGAGGTGTTTGGTCATTTGACGGATCACATTATTATCAATTGCTGTATTAGAGTCGATATTTATATTTGTCTAAAAATCAATAAATATGTGATTTGAAATGTAAATATCGATTCTCTTTACTCATAATAGTAATAAACTGTGGTTTTAAAAAACTAGCTGTTCAAGAAGAGCGTCAACGGAACAGAGAACGTAGCGAAAATGAAGTTGAAAGCACCAGTAACATTCAACCAGACATTAGCATTGAAAGGATTCTGGAAGCTGAATTGTGGATGGAAGCAAAGAAAGAAACAGTATGTCATGGAATTTATTTTGGAAAGAAAATGTCTATAGTATTTTAGTGTTGTGTACTATGTATTTTATATTATGTTTTAATGATATTATTTAGAATTTTTTTTTTGGTTGGACAAGTTTTCTTTTAAAATTATTTTACAATTGTAAAAATTTTGTTTTATCGAAATTGATATATTTTACTTCCTCACTATGTTTATAATGTACAAAGACGAAGCTTTTATAAAGCAATATCCATCCTTCACCCACTTTCATAGCCAAACTACAAATGTTACATACAAGGGTAGACACTGATACATAAAAGAAATTCAGCACATGAGAAGACATTGAAAAGCTCAAACCTCGGATTTGAAATACTTCAATTATTAAAACGGCTGCAAAATTTAGAAAGCATAGGACAGCCATTTTCTAATTCTCTTAAATTACTATTGCTACTCAATCAAAAACTCACCAAAAACTTTAATTGAAATGAAAAAAAGATTTTTTTTATGATAGAAATAAGTTTTAACATACATCAAAATAAGCTTGTTTTGAAGTATACGTTTTATACAAATTATTACGTTTCTTAATTTTTTGCTTTTTTACTGTCCTCTAAATAAACAAGAAGTTAACAATAAATAATTAATGCTGAGGTTTTTATTAGCCATAGTTAATGTTCAATTGATGTTAAAGTTTTATATCTTATCTAGGATGCATCCAATATTTGTCAAGTTTCGGATCAGCAGCTTGTTCAACTCATTGATTGGGCAAAGCATATTCCCCATTTCAACAACTTGCCTTTAGAAGATAGGACTATCTTACTCAAAGCAGGTATGTAGGTTTTTGTATTTCTGTTTTTCAGAGAAACTATAGATTTTGTTTTTTACTCCTACATGTGCTTTAAGTGCATTAAGTTTTTTAAATGAATCCAAATTTATTAACAAGAAATTTACAAATGAACAAAATGTCTCTTATTTTAATCAAAGATTTTATGTATTAACCAAGCTTTAATCATACCCAAAATATGTTTTCCAGAAGAATAGTTGCAACAGTAAAATTTTCTGAGCAAAAGTTTATTATTAAAAAAAGAGGAATCTTTATTCAAGATTTAGTAACAAAATATTTAAGTTTGCTTAATATAACTGTAGTATATAGTGCTTTCTAAGAGTTTAAATGCCTTAGTCTGGTATAAATTAAAAATATGTGAGATTAAAAAATATCTATTCTTATATCTATAAATACATATCTAGAGTTTATTCGAACTACTTGTTCACTTATGTTTCTTAACCATGTTTATTCGATAAGTTTTTCAGGATCAGTTTTAATCCTAAATAATCAACTAAAAATAACATCCTGTTGATTCTTTTAATTGCTTCCTTTGGTTAATTAAACAACAGATAAAAAAAACTAAACTATGGGATTAAAAACTCTTAACAAATCTAGTTTTAAGTAGATGCAAACTCTGCAGAATATTCTCAGTGTGAAATTAACCCATTAAAGCCCAAATTATTTTTTACTATGAATTTTTAAACAATTGCGAAAAAACGAAGTAGCAGAATCTGTTATGAATAGTTTAAACTATTACTAACATACACTTGAAAAAAATAATTATTTAAGATTACTAGGGAACAAAACATATTGTTTTATGAAACATTTCCTACTTTTATCTCTGCAGGCTGGAACGAACTCCTCATTGCCACATTCTGCCACAAGTCTGTTGGCATCAAGGACGGCATAGTGCTGCCATCTGGACACATTGTGCATCGCAACAGTGCACACAGTGAAGGGGTTGGCATGATTTTCGACAGACTCCTGTCCGAACTGGTTGCGAAGATGAGAGAAATGAAAATGGACAAGACAGAGCTGGGATGCCTTAAGGCCATCATTCTCTTTAATCCAGGTAAGGGTTTGTGTATTAAGAATTTTTATGCAGTTGAATTGTATAATTGTCATTCAAGAGTAATTAGGACACTTTAAAGTATTTTTTGACTGGAAATCAAGAAATGTTTTTAAAACGGCATTAAGATTTAAAAGATGATTGCACATTTTCAAAAAGTTAATTGAGGCATTAATAATAAACTAGTTATCAATAGCCTTTTATAATTTTCAAAGTCAGAAAGCCAAGTTAGGTGTAGGTATTTAATTTAGCCAACAAATCAAATTAGAATTATCCTTAATGGGAATAATATTTAATTGTTAAAATGTTCATTTATTTTGCTATACTGGAGATGTTAAGTAGGAAAATGACTTAAGTTATTTTTCTAAAATCTCAATTAAAATGTTATGCTCAATTAATTGCATTTTGAATTATTATCATTGGCAGAAAAACAACTATCAATGTCAAGAATAATATTTTCTTAGAGAATTTAAAAAATACAGTTTACTCTAATTAAAGTCATAGCCATCAAAATTCCAATCAAGTTTTCAAAAATCAACCGACACTTTTAAGGCATTCAAAGTTTTTCAGCTACAAACTATCCTATACAAATAAGATAACAATCAGTAAAAAAAAAAAACTCGGACCAAAACTAATTTTTCAAATACATACCTAAAAACTCAACTATTACCTCTCCCAGATGCAAAGAACCTCAAATCCACCACCGAAGTTGGAAACCTCCGAGACAAAGTCTACACTGCCCTTGAGGACTACTGCAAGCAGTGCTACCCCTCCGAGACCGGCCGATTCCCCAAGCTTCTCCTCCGGCTTCCTGCACTCAGATCCATTGGCCTCAAGTGTCTCGAGCACTTGTTTTTCTTCAAGCTGATTGGCAACATGCCTATTGATCATTTCCTCATCTCGATGCTGGAGCAGCCTAGTGATGCTTAAGGTTGAGGGCTGATCTAGGTCGATTGGTTCGTGGTATGTGAGAGGCAAGGGGAGTTACGGGATTTTATTTTGTTTTAATACATCCTTTGTTTTAAAAAGTAATAGGTTGGAATTACTTTATAAAGCTATGAAATTAAATGCTTTTGAATGTATAAAGACTAAGAGTTTACAGAAAAGAAACAATATTATTATTTTTTGTAATAGTTTTACAAATAGTTTACTTCATATGATGTTGTGAAATATTTCTATAATATACTGCTAAGACATGGAAGTTTTGTAGTAATCTGCGTTTAAAAGTTGTATATAATCGTTTGTGAAAAATTTTATCTATTTCTTTTTGCATTGTTTATTGTGTCGTACAAATTAAAGAATTAAAATGTTCTAACAAGTTATAATCCTGTCTCAACATTACCAATCAGTCATTAGTTGATGTTTTTTAAATGCTATTATTAAATTTTTATTATTTCCCGTTGTCCCCCAAAGCTTAGTGTGATTTATTACCATGGATACTTGGGGAATCATATGACCTTGATCTGCTAGTTCTTAAGTAAAGGACTAAAGTGATTTCTCTCTTTCTTACTCTCCCTGTATAAGTTTCTTTCATTTTAAACATTTGGACTTAGTGATTCATCTGATTTTGTGTTTTTATCGAATGAACATATGTATACCTGCCAATTTTTGGCTTCCACACTACGTTTATACTGTAAAACGTGGAAGGTATTATAATCTTTCAGTCTGTCCGTCACCCACTTTCATAGCCCACACTACAAATGCTGCGGACAAGTGTGATACGTCAAAAAATTCAGCGCATCAAAATTAGAATACATTGAAAATTTCAGAAATGAATTCGAAGTACTTCAATTATTTAAAAAACTGCAAAATTTAATGCTCATTTAAAAAGCACAGGAAGCCATTTTTATTAGAATTCAATCACCATTGCCATTCGCAACAATCGCTCGAGAAACTTTAATTCTTTTAGACAATAAATTAAAATAAATTTATTTTTGCGAAATCGATCAGTTTGAAATGACGTCAAATATATTTCACTACGAGATTCTTTGTACGTTGATATGAAATGTTTTAATTCTATTTAAAAGCGAGGAATATTACATATTTATCCTTTGAAATATAAATTAATTTTTGCAAACGATAAAGTAATTATTGAATTTTTAAAATAAATGAAACTAGCCAAATTTAGTATGTAAATGTTTAATATAGAATATCAATGCTATGTTTGTTGACCTTTTACCTGTTAAACACAACTGTTGTGTGGAAGCGGGTTAAATGACAGATTCTGTTGCAAACCTACTTGTTATGTTTTGTGAAATAATGATGCTGAAATAAAAAGTTATTGACTTCATTGGGCTTGGTTTTAAAGATCTATATTGTAAATATTTTAAAATAATGTATCAGAGCTGCAGTTTCTGTTCACTAAATTTGTTGTACCAACTTGTGCATTACTAAAGTTACATTTAGAATCTACTTTGCTTATGTGATTATTCTTCTAGAGGGTAGCCATTTAATGTTCCTCTCCATTTATCGGCATCACTTTAACAATGAATTAGACTTGATGTTTTACGGAATAATAATGCATAAATAAATTTCAGCATGTATTAAACAATTTCACAAGTATACCCAAAAAATTTAAAACAAAAATGAAGGCTGGTATACATATGTTTCGTTGCTGTTTTCACTTGTATATGTTGAATTTGGTATGGAAATGACATCTCATTAAAACCGTTTTGTCAATGAAGCATTAATCCAGTAAATTAAAATATTCATCTATTAAAACCTTTTAAACATCACATATTGTTTATTCATTAAATATCACTAATAAGAACATACCTTTTTTTTTAAATTGAGGATTTTTAAATATTACTCTTACACTTCTAAATACTTTGCTGCCTTATGTTTGCAAGTTTTTACACTTAGCAATTTTATTTTACTTAAATAAATACAATTTTATTTAATAATTGTACTAGGCATTAGTATACAGTAGCTTTTAATAATAGTTTTTCCTTGATTACAAGGGTTTAAAATGTAATTTTTTAAAAAATATCTAAATCGTTTTTTAAACTGTTATTTACATTTGTATCGTAACATTAAATCATATTGCTCTTGAAGACATAATTAAATATGTTGCGTGTCACATAAAATTTCATTCTTAATACTTACACTCAATACAGTGTTCGTTTTTAAGTAACATGAGATTGTCCATATTTCCACTGCCATTTGTAATACTTAAGTGTTTTTCATTATTATCAATGCACAAGCATCATAATCATTGTAGTTTGGTTAAGGGATTTTCGTAAGGATGCTTAGCCTTATTGTTCACTTAATAATTAGGACTTGTAATTTAGTTGTGTTATATGTATTCTGAGTTATACGTTTAAGCATACTTTGTATACTAGCTAATTTTGGGGTGCTTTATACGTTATGCGGTTTGTAAATGGCTCTACTACTAGTTTTTAATCTACGTATCTAAGTACCATGCCTTTTCATCTGAATATGGTTAGGTCTAAGGAAATATTTGATATAGTTGTTTAAAAGTTTTATATATCTTTATATAAAGAAGTGATATTGATTTGTTTTTTCTTGATCTTTAATCATTTTAATAATGGTATATAGTTTGTAAAAGTGAAATGTTTTGCGCATTTTCATGTTGCATGTTTCTAGTTGCTTACGATTTATGGTATTTTTTTTATATAAAATCTTTTGATTGGATAGTTTCAAGGTGTTTTTTTCATAACCGTCATTTAATTGTTGCTTGTGTGACTTTCAAATAAATATATCATTGTGCTAGTTCCTTTAAAAGAAATCATAATTATTTAAATGATTTACTACATTAACATAATTATATGAAATTCGGAACATATTTCAAAAAGTTAAAAACCTTAAGTTGCTGAACATTGTATTTCGTGTTTGCTATCTAGCAAAACAGATAGTTTAAATACACTATTAGTATAAATTTTCTTGCTATATTTTCTTTAAACGCAGCACATGTTTCTTTGAAAATTTGAATAGTTTATAAAGAAAATACATGGACTGAATATAAAAAACGATTTTTAAAACTAGCAAAACACTATTTACTATACCTTTTAATAATCACAACTAGAATAATGTATGACCAAAAATATTACCATTAAAGCTATTTTTGTATGATTTTCGATTCGAAACTAATGCAGAATTGCTTATTGCTTCATTTAATTTGAAGAACTTCGTACTAAAATATAACATAAGATGAATGTTATACCGGTTGTTATGTCTGTGTTAGTTTTAAACTGAAGACTAACTTAAGAATGAATTAAATCCCAGTGTCTCAGAATTGCTATTCAAAGCTATTTTTAGCTTTATCTAGTTAATATATAAACAATTTTATAATAGTTATATAAAAGTACTAGTTTCTGAATTTATCCACTCACATTAACTCAATCTATATATGTTACATTAAATAAAACAACTAAAAAGTTGTTTCGTAATGTATGTGTTCAAATACATTGTATACTTTTAATAATATCTTATGAACTTATATTCCTTTGCTTTTTATGTGTATTTCTTACTGTGTTCATGACAAACAATATTACGGATTTAGTTCTAAGTTTATGTTAAGCACATTAGGTTCCCCACATTTATATTAATTTTGATTGCATACTTTGTTGTAGTAAATGAGTAATAATATATAATAAGTAGTTTTTTACTTTTTCTTTGAAGTGAGTTATCATGTTTAAAATTTTGTTCTAATATTTTCACCAGATATTCATAACACTTTTAAATTGATTTAATACTAAGTTCCGGTCTTAAAGGCCATCGTGCTGCAAAAAGCACACTGTAATGAAGTTTTCAAATAATTTTCGGTTATTGTATGTTTGATACATTAAAAAATCAGTTAATATTTTTACAAATGGTAGGGGCTTTAAATCTATTGTTAACTATCCTGATTTTATGTATTGTATATTTTATTAGCAATGCTTTGTGTTTTTTAGATTAGGTTTCAATCGATAATTGATTGAAAACCAGCTTCGTATGTCACTGCCACCTATATCTTACAAAAAGGAGACTCCAAATCTCTTTGGTTGTTTGGGCTCTTTTGTATTTAACCTGAGCTCTGCAACACTTAATTTTTAAAAAAAATCTATTACTCTTTATTAATTGTTAATCTTATATTGGTGGCATAGTATTGAACTCTGTATGTAAGAAGCTTTGTTTTTGAAATTTTGTTATAAGGATGTTCCAGATGGTCTGAAATTGTTGATTTAGTATTATTGATCTCAATTTATTTTTGCACATTGAAGTTTTAAAATTATATAATTGCACTGCAAGTCGTTGATATGTATTGTTGAAGGATATTTTAACAATGATGTTAAACATATTTTCTACATAACCTAATATTTTCTACTATCTATAGATGTTAAAACTTAATGAAAATTTTAATACTTTAATAGGATTTATTATATTAAGCTATTTTTATACAATTAACACAAAATGCTTAATTTTTTTTCTCTTTTTAAAACTACAAAACCTAAGAATATGAATGTCTAAGACTTTTTATCTTATAATTTTTTTAGAATTGTTTTCTGTGTAGCGGTATAAAAACATAATTATTCATTACAATTGCTTGTATATGGTGTGGCTGCTATAAAAAAGTTATATTACACTCATTCATAAAGAGCTATGTCAATTGTACTAAAAGCTTCTTTTAGGAAGGAAAAAATAAGCAAATAGAATCTTATGAACTGAAAACATACGTTTAATGTGTTTTTATACTCAAAATAGTAAAACTTGTTAATTTATAAGCAAAATTGTATGCAAATATTCTACGATCTCAATGATATTCTTGCTTTTAAATAAAATTTGTGTTGTAAAAAATGTGGCATCTCAATCATTATTGAAATACATCAACGTAAATATTCTTATGTAAACTTTTATTTAAATATTATTAATTTACATTCTAAAGTTTAAACTTCAAGTATTGGGTGAATCTGTGTAACAAAGTCTGCTTCTAACGATTGTAAAATTCTTTTCTACAGTTTCATTATTCTACTGACTTTTTTTTCTCAAACACTCAATCTATTTCAACATTTTATAGTTTTAGAATTAAAAACTAATATCGGGTCATTGTACTAACATGGCACACTCATACTATTAGTCACTAAAACATTTTGTTTTCAACTGCTGCATTTCACATTTTTCCCATGATGCATCTTCTTTTTTACTATATGTTTTGTTTCTTTTCCTTTCCTAATATAGGTTATATTAAACAGTCAGAAAAATATCAATGTATTTAAATAGCTATGTTCATTTCTCACTATTTAATAAATAATTCTTTAAAATCTAATTTGTTTACATTAACACATGCTAAATAAGGATGATCTGCGGAACCGCAAACCATCCCTAAAATAATTTTAAATTGGCTACACTTTCAAAGTATCGCACTCGATGGTTTAGAGCAGTGGTTTCCAACCTTTTCTGGACTACGCCCCTTTCATTAGGTTGACTAACACATTATCGCCCCCTTTTAATTTTCATGTTTTGTCCAATTATAATTTGAGTTAAGTGTAACTAATAAAGCAATTTTATCATTTTAAACGCTAACTACCATATATTAAACAACCAAAGCAGCTGTATCCGGTCACTTAAATACAATAGAAAGAAATAAATGTTTATATTTAACAGATTTTTTAAAGAAACATCAGTGAAAAATAATTAACTAATCTTTAAAACTGGATTCTGCAAAATTTAAGAGAGTTGACAATAAAATTAAATAAATAATTGAATGTTGAAAACTTTTTTATAATATTATACATAAAAGGCAACTTCCGTTGTTGTTTGTATAAGACACGAGATCTAAAGAACCACGCAACAGATCGTCACGAAATTTGGCACAAAAATTCATCTCATCTCCGGAACAAACATAGGCTAAGAATTTTTCGAATCAGACTATCCATTCTATCGTTTTTGAACGTTTTTATTCGAATTTTCTGAAAAAACTACACCACTTTGGCTCAAATCCGATCTTTTTTTACTTTCCTGATGCCATCGGCTGAAAAAATTAAATAAAACTTTTAACGAAAACATTTAAAATTGAAAATGTTTATTTTATTCTGTTGCCATTACCTTCAGAAACTAATTTCATTATTTGAAAAATAATTGACATGTGTTTCAAGTAATTCCGCCAGTCTCCATTCCCGGATTTTATTGTGGGTTTATTTGATGATTTTTTCATTGATTTTTCTGTTGACTGCATGTATGCATATTTAAGCAATAAATGTATAGTTAAGCTATTACTGAACTATGATGGTTAATAAAGGCCATCGCACTAGAGCTGCATATTAGTGTTTTATGTATTTATTTTTTCGCCAAATACGTTGCCAAACTCGCCAAATTATTAATTAAAACTCGCCAAATGGGCAATTTCTTTTATAAATAATTTATAATCTGGTCGGCTGTCGAAGGTCATTGTGTTAGAGCTGTATAATGGGCGTGTTTGTAGCTATATATATTTTCTTGCCAAATTATTTTCCAAAACGCGCCAAATGAGCTAAAAGGTTTTATGTATTTATGAGGGAATTGTGATGACATTTATGAGTGCAATTTATAGCGCATTTTTCATTTTGGAATTTTAAGGCAATGAAACAGGATTTTATACTTTATAACGTGCGGGAACAATAATATAAGTTTATGATCCTATAACAGGTTATATGGTACACATATTTGGAACGATTTGATAATTTTTAATCCGTGCGAAGAACGGGTATAAATTTGCTAGCGTTATTATTGTATTTATTTTCATTCAATTATTGTATTTATTTCATTCAATATTGTACATATCTGCATTGATTTAGTACTGTATACATATGCATTGAATTCTTAATTTTTCAGCATTTGTATTGAATTATGGTAGAAATTTGTACTGCTTATAATTATTGCATTTATAGCAGTGTGTGTGCAAGTGTGCCACAAAGTGTCCAAAAAAAGTTACTTAATTTATTATAGAACTCCCTTGAATTACGTTAAAATAAATGTTTGAGACCCTTTTAAGATTTAGCTGTTTTTCCATTTTTAATTCTTACTGATTATTTTTTACTTAAATATGTATTCTTTTTAATTTGAGCTTCTTATCAAAGGTATTTTTGAAATTAATATTAATCATTACTATATCCAAGTTGGGTTATTAAATGGAAAATTACTGGGTAATCTTCATATCTTATGTAACTAAAATGAAAGAAAAGAAAGTTAAATTGACTGTTAAATTATTTTTCCACCTCTACCTGTGCAACGTCGGGTATAACAGCTAGTTTCATATAATTGACAATGGAATATTATCGTTTAAACTACTTTTTATGTTTAAAGAAGTGTCCTGAAAATTTCAATATTTATAGACCTTTTATTAAATTAAGAAAAGATAAAGAATACTAAGCCCTAATTTCACTTATCTACCTCAACTCCCCCTACATAGTTGGCTTAAAATTTAACAGTTTCTGTATCTAGTTCCAATTTTCTATGCTTTTATCCCTAACCTAAACTTTCTTTACTAGTAGTCAGAAGCTAATTCCTGTAGCTATTTCTTTCAAGACCAGATTACTTCAACAAGTTGGCTTCCATAACCGGCTATCTCCGCAACTGTTGCGCACAGTTCATATTTGAAGTTCTTTCACACCCAAATGGCTAGATGTTCGGACCTAGAAAAAATTTGACTGTAGAGCAATCATATCTCTATATTGTATATATATTATTTAAAATTTATTAATAAATTGTGAATTAAGGTCACGTAGACTTTGTGCTTATGCTTACTAAAATGATGACGAACAGAAAAAGAAGCAAATGTTATATAATTCTATTTTCCTATTTAAGTAAATTTTTGCTTAAATATAATCAACCCCTCTTCGTTATGTTACTGACTACATGAGTGAGATTACAAAATTTATCTTTATTTTAATAGGTTTTAAAATACATCATTCCCTTTACCCTACACATACTAAATTATTTTCTCCATTTCTTAGTGTCATATTCATTATTTAGATAAAAAGGTTATTTATTCATTTCTAAATTTTCAAATTCTTTCACAGTCACCATTGAATTCTGAACCAAAAGTAAAAAAAAAATATTTCTTAAAACATTGATTTTAATTTTGAACAATAGAGCACACAATATAGTTAAGATAGAGTGCCAACTTTTTATTAAAAAAATATGCTTTTTAAGATTTTCTCTTTTTACCATCACTCATATACATATCTCTGAAGAAAAAAGTTGATAAAATTCAAATTGTTTATAAGACAAAGGAAAAATTAACTTTTTGTCAAATGAAATTGTCCAATATAGTCAATTGTTAAAATATTTTATGTTAAATTTATAATAAAATTTAAATTTGTGTTGTTATTTAAGAAATAACATGTCTTCCTAAATATGTAAAAAACTAAAATACTCCTAGAACTATTTTGTGATACACATAAAATAATTGCATAATGTCTCATAAACACAATTTAAAAAAATTTAATTTCCAAGTAAGTTAACTTCATAAGGACAAAAACGACGCCCCTTGAAAGTTACCATGCAATCATTAGTTTTACAAACAACCATTTCAGTATTAGTGTAAATATCTTCTTTAATTTTAAAGTCCTTATCCAAATCTGCATTATCTGGAAATTCCCTGTTGAAATACAGTTTATAAAGTTCTGACTTAACGCAAAAAGCTTTCCGTAAAAGTTCCGTGTTCCTTTTCGGTTTGCACGAAAGGGCCTTTGCAAACAAACTTTGGGACTTATTTACTCGGGGACGGTTCAAATCAACTTCCTCAAAGACCGGCTTTGCATTATCTTCAGGTTTAACATCATCGGTATCGCCAATTTCCATACAAGTGCCATTCACCGGTAGGTCTTGATAAAGTTTATCGGAATCACTACTGGTTTTAACACAGCCGCTGAGATCAATGTCTAGTACTTTACTTAAATCATCAGATACAGATTGCTTAACAGTGTTAACTTCTTTGGCTTGGCTGGACATGCCTAGATATCCTGATAAAGAGCCGCTTGAATCTGTATTGACTGATTTCAACAAATCAAGCATGCTTATATTGTCTGTGTTTTCATTCGTGTTTTTATCTTGTTGGTTTGAATTGGTGGGTAGGTTCGTAAGCATGGAAGAAAACACATTGTCAGGCGAAACACTAAAAAAAGAAAAATCATTTTTCTCATCGCTTGTAAGGGAATCTACGGGATTGCTTGAATCTGTATTGACAGATTTCAGCAAATCAAGCATGCTTATACTGTGTGTGTTTTTATCTTGTTGGTTTGACTTAGTGGGTAGGTTCGTAAGCATCGAAGAAAATACATTGTCAGGCGACTCACTGAAAAAAGAAAAATCACTTTTCTCATCGCTTGTAAAGGAATTTACGGTATTAGTGGTTTTAGACGTATCATCAATTATTTTTGGTGAGAAGCTAAAACATTTTTCTTCGGGATTGCAGTCCTTTGAACCCAAGAATTCTGTACTTAGTTCTTTTAAACTAAATAAAGAATCATTTTCAAGGTTTTGGTTTCCCAGAGTTGTAGATATCTGGTCAGTTTCTTTAGTTGTGTAGTTTTCTTGAAAGTTAACAGACAATAACATTTCTGATAATGAACCCTTATTTTGTAGTTTGGACGGAGTCGAGATCGAAGAGGTGTTTGTATCGGAGTTTAAGAAAGAAAAATCTGATATTAGTTTGTTGGAATCAAAGCCTTTAATACTGCAGGGTAAATTTAAGGATGATTTTGATAAGGATTGATTTGAACAAGAATTTTTTTGAGAAGTATCAGTTTCATCAAAAGAAATCGATGACAAAATATCCAACAGTCCAGCATTATAATTTATTTCATGTCCATTCTGTTTTGTGCAGTTTAAAGATGAATTTCGTATTCCTTTAGATTCCTGATCTGGTATAGATATGGATGACAACAAATCCGAAAAATCTCCCAAAACCTGGGTGTCACAACCATTTATAACTTTCATGTCGCCTTTATTGAGTTTACAGGTCAAAGAACTCAATAAAGAATCAGAAAATAGACTGCTCTTTATATCACTTTTATTTGCGTTTGCATCTTCATCATTTGAACAGTGACCATTTACGATACTGGTTGGTTTGATGTCATTTACGACGTTGGACGGATATGGGCCAAGGTCACTGAGAGATGGGTCAGGATTTTTTGATAACACTGATAACATCTTATCTTCACGTTTACTCCCATTATATGTATCTTGAATTGGGTCACTTTTTAATAGCTGACCCTTTTTTAAAAATCCATTCAGAGGTGGACTGCTATCAGGAGATGACTCATCGCGGATTTCATACGTGACGCAATGTGTCTCAGGTGCGTCGTTCGTATTGGTGAGCTCCGAGCAACATCGGTTTTCGACTTTCATCTGAGGCATTTTGACAAAGTTCGATTGGGTATAATCAAGGGGGATCACAAATCCCACTGCTTCGCAAATTTTTTAGCGAGAAAAACTGGTAAAAAACGTCATTTTTCGAAACAAAGTAACGGACGATAATGTTTACAAACATGGCAGACGTACCAGTTACGAAATCAAAGTGTTGCCATTCGGCGAATGAAATGTTTTGAATTATCTAGGGAGAAAAAAATCTGTGAAGTGACGTCCGGTAAGATAAAAGTAAATGGTAGTCATTTTTGGAAATCAAATAATATTTTTTTAGTAATGTATCTTATTTTTATAATAAGTTAAAGATATAAAGGAGCTCTAGTCGTAAATACAAATACATATATACTATTTTTTTCTCAAATAACTTATTTTTTTAGTAATGTATCTTATTTTTATAATAAGTTAAAGATATAACTACATAAAAATACCGGTACGTATAAATAAACCGAAGCATTCTATCTATGCCATTGTTATCTATCAAAGGTTAATTTCGCACTGTATTTTTAAAACTTAAATAGATTCCTCCCAACTTAATCAAATCTAATGATTTGAAGAAAATTTTGGTTTTTTGATAAGTATCAAAATAAACAAAAAATCCGATTATTTCCAACTATAGAAAAAGGACAAAGGTCTAATATCTATATATATAAAAGGAAAAGTACTGACTGACTGACTCACGTATCAACGCCCAGCCAAAACTACTGGAGGTAGAGCTACCAAATTTTAGGAAAATATTCTTTTTATATCGTAGGCGTCATTTAAGAAGCGATTTTTCGAAATTCGAACCGAACGGGTGTAGGAAGACAAAACGTGAGCCGATTTCTTCATAGGAATAGCATTGTTATGAACTTTTAATTTATAAATTTCGTTGTTGTTGTTGTTTTCGTATCCATGATATGTGCAAAAACTAGATGGATCCGAAGCTGTCGTAGACAGCTTTCGCTAATTCTTCTGCATCTTCGGAGAGAATTAAAACTTCTGGGTCTTCAAAGCCAATCCTGAAGAGCCTGGCTTGAATTGCTGGGCAGCCAAAGATATGCTGCGGGGACAGTTGGACACCAGGACAGTTTGGGCAGTGTGTGGAGTAGCTTCTTTGTCCTTCTGTTGAGATTTTCATTCCTTTTAAATGTTTTGTTCGTAGTCTGGCTATTATTGAAGATATTGTACGGTTACAATTTAGAGCAGGGATGGAATATTTAAAATTATTTTTGATAAGTCTACGGCCTACTATAAATTTCGTTTTCTAATTTGAAAGAAATTTCAGCGCGTTCAGCGTGAGCGAAAATTAAGTATAATTACGTAAGCACGTGAGTTTAATTTCTAGGATTGTTATTTGAATATCTTTGAACTTTTGAATGAACTTTTTTTCACCCAAAAGCAGTGAAAAAAAGTACTTTTTTTTTACTCTTTTCATAAGATGCCAACATTTCAACTAAAATTTCTATTTCATAATATTCATAAAATCCAGAAATTTATTGATCTGCTTTATTTATAAATATTATGCGCGTGAATGTTATTATTTATTTTATTTTTGAATCAGTATCCATGTTCAAATGTTTGACTTTAAACTAACCATAGATATCATAATTAAAGTATTAGATTGGCTGATCACGTGACCTCCAATGCTAACGACGAGACGCGCATGAAGGCAAAGCTCCTTCTACACCCAAGTTGGGACACTTCGCGGGATGTCTATGGGAACATATTTATATCTATAATAATAAAAGAAAAAGTCTGTCTGTGTGTCTGTTTGTGTTCGGATCGTAAAAGACCTACTTATACTGCCCTCAGAAATTCGAAATTTTTAAGATAGATTCCCTTTAATACCAACGTGTGCACCTGAGGCTTAGTTTTTTCATATTTGTTCAATTTTTAGAGAAAATTCGAATTTTCAGAAAAAAATACACCACTTTCGCTCAAATCCGATCATTTTTTCTCTTTCCTGATGCCATCGGCTGAAAAAATTAAATAAAACTTTTAACGAAAACATTTAAAATTCAAAATGTTTATTTTATTTTTGCCATTACTTTCAGACATTATTTGAAAAATAATTGACATGTTTCAAGTGACGTAATTCCGCCAGTCTCCATTCCCGGATTTTATTGTGGGTTTATTTGATGTGATTTTTTCATTGATTTTTCTGTTGACTGCATGTATGCATATTTAAGCAATAAATGTACAGTTAAGCTATTACTGAACTATGATGGTTAATAAAGGCCATCACACTAGAGCTATTAGTGTTTTATGTCTTTTTTTTTCGCCAAATACGTTGCCAATCTCGCCAACTTATTAACTAAAATTCGCTAAATAGGCAATTTCTTTTATAAATAATTTATAAGCTGGTCGGTTGTTCGAAGGCCATTGTGTTAGAGCTGTTTGTGTTTGTACTATTCTATTTTCTCGCCAAATTATTTCCCAAAACGCGCCAAATGAGCTAAAAGGTTTTATGTATTTATGAGGGAATTGTGATGACATTTATGAGTGCATTTTATAGCTTATTTTTCATTTTGGAATTTTAAGACAATGAAACGGGATTTTATACTTTATAACGAGCGGGAACAATAACATAAGTTTATGATCCTATAACAGGTTATATGGTAAACATATTTGGAACAATTTGATATTTTTTTAATCCGTGCGAAGAACGGGTATAAATTTGCTGGTAAGTAATATTTATTATAGTTAAAAAAACAACATTGGGTTTTCGAAAAATTTGCACTGGATTCGCAAAAGGAAATCATACCATTGACCATACTTCTACTATAACATTCATATTAAAGTGAAAATCCAACATCAAATTGAAAAAAATCAGATTAAATTTGAGGATTAATCTATTAAACGCTTACAAAATTTGGCATTGACTGAAATAACGTCGCACTAGAGCTACACGAATGCTAACACTTACTAGAAAAATTTCGAATTTCTAATTAAAAAAATATTTGTCGTAAAATATTTCTTATTTAAAAATATTATGCATTTCTTAAAAAAGGATATTGGGGTTAAAAAAAAAGGTAATATTATTTTACTTTATATAGGTAATTATAAGTATAATTATTTAAAGTAGATTTAAGAAATAAAATCTGAATGAAATGCTGTTGAAGCAATAACTATATCATAATTTGTGTTTTTTCATCATAATCAATGTGTTTTTTCCTTTTTATGAATTTAAGTACACCTTAAATACTGTTAGAAAAAATGCATTTTTTTAAATATTATGCTTAAAAATTTAATCATTTAGTTAGTTTCGTTTTGCATCCCACTAAAAATTAGTCTCATTATGATTATACTAATACCTTTTCAAATACAAATACAAATACAAAAATTGTCAACCAACAACAGGCCAGAGGCCCAGCAAGGTTGGTCCAAAATAAATCTAATACATTACCAGTTTCCAATGTCCGTCAAGTTTCTTCTTAAAATCTTCTACTCTCTTCGAATGCACAACATAATCTGGTAAAGCATTCCACTCATTGACAACTCTATTGTAAAAATAATGTTTTCTTACCTCCCTTCTAAAGCTCGATTTATTTAATTTCTGATCATGACCTCTGGTCCGGCTATTTAAAGTAAAATCTAAGCCCTCCATGTCTCCCTGTTTTATGAACTTGAATAACTGTATTAAATCACCCCTAGCTCTCCTGTTTTCCAGGGAATACATGTTTAAAGATCTTAATCTGTTATCATAATCAATACCAGATAGACCTTAATCATTTTTGTAGCCTATGCTGAACTTTTTCAAGCAACTCTATATCTTTTCTGAGGAAGGGAGACCAAAACTGAACAGCATATTCCAGATGTGGCCTTACCAATCCCCTATACAATGGCAAAATAATCTCCTTAGATTTAGAAGTGATACTTTTTCTAATATATCCCAACATTCGATTGGCTTTCTTACTTGCCTCAACACACTGCTTACTCATTTTGAAATCATTTGCTCACCAAAACTCCTAAATCTCTAACGAACTCACTATCTTGGATACTTTCTCCCTGTAAAACATAAGAATGATTAACATTGTTCTTACCCAAATGCAAGGTTTGACATTTGTTAACACTGAACGACATGGCCCCAGACGTGACAGTACCTCATTCCAGAATTACTTATCGTCTTAAGATCTCAATTTTGTAAACTGCTCTCAAACTATGCTCAAAACAGGAACTTTACTGTTACACATGCGTCCACGTGTCTTAAGTCCTTTCTGCAAATATTACTTAAACTTAGAATGCCTTTTTTATCAAACCTTACACCAGCTGATATTTTCCAATTTAATAAACATAATAAATTTGAAAATTGTGTTCCATAGTCACATGATAGCCCTGAGGCACTCCAACTTACAAACCTCATTCCCATATCAGAGTACATGATACATATACCCATGTGCAACCCGGGTTTTTTTTCTATCGTGTCAAACCAATTTTTACAATTCCAACGGACCACAGCAGTCCCTAACTCAAATCTTTTCAACTTAAATAACAAAGCTTCATGAGGAACTTTATCAAAAGCCTTTTGGAAATCGATGTAAATAACATCAACCATATTGCCTTTATCAATCTCTTCTGTAACAGTATCATAAAATTTTAAAAGATTAGTTGTACAAAACCTACCTTTTCTAAAGCCATATTGAAATATGTTTTATGTTAGTTTTATTAAACATATTTATATAAAGTAATTATTAGGTGCTTTAAACAAGGAAAATCGACAATTAATTTCAGTTTTATATCCAGATTTGCATCCTGGAACATAACACTTTTTCGTCATTTTCGGCCTCCAACGTATCGCAGCGCTTCTAGCGGGAAAAACCTTGGCTCCGGTCAACGTATGGAGTTTCCTAACTTGGTGTAGAAGGAGCTTTGATGGAGGCTTTTTAAGGGGGCTTAATGGCCAGTGTTGCTGCCACTTTAAGGAGAAAAATACTACGAAATAATACCATTTATTTTTAAAATTACAAAAAAAAAATACTAGAAAGGATTTAAAGTCACTAAAAATATTCCAAAATGCTGCTAGTATTTTTACGATATTTTTTTTTTGTAATTTTAGAATAATTCTAAAATTACAAAAAAATATCGTAAAAATACGAGCTGCATTTTGGTATCTTTTTAGTGACTTTAAATCCTTTTCTAGTATTTTTTTTGTAATTTTATAATAACATGGTATTTTTTTTATTCCTTAAAGTGGCCACAACACTGGCCTTTATGCCCCCTTAAAAGCCTCCATGCGCGTCCCGTCGTTAGGAGGTCACGTGATCAGCCAATCTAATACTTTAATTATGATATCTATGAAACTAACAAATATGTTTGCCTTTTGTAGTTCCAGAGATTTATCGATGCCGATCTTCTTTACCTAAAACAATTAGCACGTGAATTATTTTTGAACCAATGAAATTTGTTTTTTTTCACGTAATTATAAAAAATAGTGTATGAAACACGTGTGAAAAGTAAACTTTTTAAAACACGTGTCATTATTTCACTCGCTCGTGAAATAAAATCCACTAGTTTTAAAAAGTGTTACTTTTCACACTTGTTGCATAAATAACTATTTTATAATTGCGTGAAAAAAATCCGACTTTTACACTGTAATTTTAATATCAGACGCGTGCGAAAAGTTATACTTTTTAGAAACAGTGATAAAAATTACTTTTTTTTCACCCAAAAGCAGTGAAAAAAAGTACTTTTTTTCACTCTTTTATAAGATGCCAACATTTCAAGTAAAACTTACCTGAAAAAAATCAAATCTCATTGGTTCAAAAATAATTCACGTGCTAATTTTTTTACGTAAAGAAGATTGGCTGCGATAAATCTCTGGACAAAAGGCAAACTTATTTTTTAGTTTAAAGTAAAACATTTGAACATGGATACTGATACGAATTTTGAGCTTCCAGAAGAGATAAAAATAGCAGCTAATGATGTTACTTCAAATATGCTTCCGGAAAAATCAAGAAAAATTTACGAAAAGGTGTATGAAAAGTTTCTATATTTCTATCTCTTCTAGAGGCTCAAAATTCGTATCAGTATCCATGTTCAAATGTTAGGCTTTAAACTAAAAATAAGTTTGCCTTTTGTAGTTCCAGAGATTATCGATGCCGATCTTCTTTACGTAAAAAAATTAGCACGTGAATTATTTTTGAACCAATGAGATTTGATTTTTTTCACGTAATTATAAAAAATAGTGTATGAAACACGTGTGAAAAGTAAACTTTTTAAAACACGTGTCGTTATTTCACTCGTGTACTCGCTCGTGAAATAAAATCCACTAGTTTTAAAAAGTGTTACTTTTCACACTTGTTGCATAAGTAACTATTTATTTATTGACTTCCAATCTTTATTTCATTTTGTTATACTGGGTCATATTTCTCCAACTTGATTTTAATTATATTTCCAAATCGGGAACAGCTATTTTATAATTAACGTTCTCGACGGTTCGGTGATTTGCGTTACGTTGCCAAGCAACAAAAAAACCAAATGTGGTAAACATTTCACTTCATATTCCATGCAAATCGATAGGTATAGCAACCCGGCCTACTTTAAATTTCGAAGTTCTTCAAAGTCGCCAATGAAAGAACGGCCATTATAGCTATACCAGAGCTGAATTTATTATGTTTACAATTGGTAACAAACGAAGATATGGCGGAATATTTCAAGTTATAAGAGAGTTGTACTTTAAAAACTTTTGCAGCACATACACAAGATGATGCATGTATCCTGTTCGTTTTCATTACTGTAGCCCTAAAGAATCGCGGAAGGATTTGGCGACTTTTCAAAAAATGTCGCCTAAGTAAAATGATAACAAACCCCGGCACTTGCCGAGATGTTGCCATCTCGAAATGACAAAATTGCCTACTAATTTCAAAATGGACGACTTAAAACAAAAAAATTTCATTAAATTGCAGACAGATTTCTAACATAGGTCACTGAAATGAGATATGGATTGGTTTATTAGAAATTTTTTAAATAATGGGTTTTACTTAAAACAATTTATTACGGGTATGTTGTTAGGAGCATCAAAATTTGGTAATTTAACATATAAAACACTCCAAACAACTATGCTAATTGATAATTCACTTATGGTGAAATTTAAGTTCCCTAAACACTTATAGTCAACTCGCTGAACAATGTCGTCTGTAGTGACATACTTGCTTCCTTGGCCTCCTTCTTCATGAGCATCAGTTCGGCCACCTTTAAATTTTCAACACCATTCACAAACAACGCCATCACTCATAAAGGTGTTTCCATACACTCGACTCATTGTTCCATGAATTACTGTTGCACTGTTCCCTTCTGCTGAATAAAAACTCTCAATTCTCACTTGGCGGCTACATTTTATGAAGAGGGTATTTTAAAGCTTGTTCACAGATATGACAAATGTCTTAATCGTCAAGGTGATTATGTAGAGAAATAAGCTGTATTGTTACTTAATTATGGTACTAAAATCTTTTTTTGTATATTGACTCGTCTTTTTTTACAGACCATCGGAGGTTGAAAAAAACAACAACCCACGTAAATTTAAGAGTCATAGGATATTCTAGCTCAGAACAAGCTTTAGGTTTTTAAGATGCATTCTGTTTCTGTTTGAGATGTTGATATGCCACAATTCATTATAAATGCAGAAATAAATAATGTCTGAATTACTTTGTAAAATGCTTTAAATGCATACTGACATTTTACTGTGGAATATTTTGGCCTGGGAAACACCAAAATATATGTTTTCTTTTCTCATATATAAACGAGTTTTTTTATCGCCAATAATTAATCAAGAGTGCTAATCTTGTTGAAGTTATTCTCAGGCTTTGACAGGGCCCGACTTACAACTTTAGGGGCCCAGGGCTCGAGCAAATTTGGGGGCCCCAAAACATACCTCGATAAAATATTTGCGTGTATTTTCTTTACAGTGTTTACCACAAAAAAAATAGCTGACGTAATTAGCTTGGAAAGCATGCTCAATCCCCCCAAAATAACTATTTTTTTTAAATTGATTAATTCAGATTTTAAACACAATTTCATAGTCAACTTTCGTTCATGATTTTTTTTTTGCATACTTCATATTAAAAAGTTTGGGGCAGTTGTATTGAGCATAAATGTTCATGAATAAAATTTGGGGGCCCCCTTAAAGTGGGGGGCCCTGGGCACATGCCCCGTTTGCCCTACCGGAAATCAGGCCCTGGGCTTTTAAGCCTAAGAACGAGGGATGATGGATCTAACCTCCGTTTACTGTTGACATTAGTTTCTAATTACTAATAATTGTCCATGCCAAGTGGCTATTTCAACGATGGACCTCCCAATTAATATCGCAATAAGAAAGCCTCTTTAAGCCATTTATCAAGCCCGAAGGAATTGTACTGGTGGCTTCTTATATGATAGTCAAGTTTACTCGATTAAAAGGATACTTGTAAACTTTGCCGAAAAAAAAAACACAAATAAATAAAATACTAATTAATTTTTTCTGCAAACTTCAAATGTTTTTTTAATTTTAATTAAAAAAAAACCTTTTTAAAACAAGCTTTTTCGTTAATTTTCTACTATCATGCGTAACGGAGAATCGAAGAATTATCAAATAAGAATTTCAGCACAGAACGTCTTTCAAGTTATCGTTACCATCCGGAAATGCGATTTAGTGCAGCAGGATACAACAAAATAGGCAGAAACGGAAGCACTGCAACTAGTTTTTTAAGGGACACCAAGGAGCATGGATGATACCTCGAGTAAGTTTGAATTATTTGAAAACTTAATATTTTATAATTTTGGTTATATTGGGGCCTGGAATGACAGGGCCGTCGCGTTGGTAACGATTCGTCAAAGTCTTCATCAAACCTCCAAAGAATAAGACCAAAATTGAACAATAAAATTACATTAAAATTGCCTAAAATTCATTATTGAGAATGCGTAAAAATTTCTGCTAATTTCTAAAACAATAAAGTTTAACTCTTTTATTTGGAAAAAGTATACCTCCTTTCCTGCCACAAACTTATTAGTTTTAGAGACTAAAAATATTTGTTCACCGCGTCACCATTTTAAAATGAATGCAATTATACATCCAAAGTTTATTGTAAAGAAAAGCTGTCATTCTTATTTAATGGAATATCGTTTGTTCTCCCAATTTAATATTTAAAAAGTTTCTTTTACCTTTTTGTTGCCACAAACTTTTCAGGCATCTCTATGAATTTTGCTAAAAGCGGGTTGGTTGGTTGTTAGTCATTGCGCTATATAGAGCTATGGTTTGTGACAATCTCTATTTTCTCGCAAAATATGTCGCCAAAATAAAATATTGCCAATTATTACAATTATGTTTCATATATATAGCTAAAATGGGTTAATTAAATATCAATGCTATTTAAATGTGTAGACCGTCGACAGACAAGTAGACAAATATTTGTCTGAACGTAAAGATAGACATCAAAAAGTATATATAAAATATCGATCTCTGATAGGTCTCTTTGTAACAAAAAAGTTTTTAGATCCGACGGATGGAACCGATCTTGAAACGGGGTACGGACTGACAGACGGACATCTTCATGTCAATACCTAACTTCCATTTTTATTAATTCTTTCGAATAAAAAAAATTAAAGGTGTCAACACCGAATAAACCGTATACTTTATGAACTAGGCACCCATCTGCCGGTTTTGAACCGTAAATTCAACAGGCTTTCTTTAGAATGTCATATTGCCATCAGTTATTATTACTATTGACAAGTTATTAGTATAAATTTATTAATACTATTGACAAGATATTAATATAAAGTAATTAATACTTTTTTTGACAAGTTATTAATAAAAAGTTACTAATATAATGTTTTTAATACGTTTGACAAGTTATTAGTGAAAAGTTATTAATATAAAGTTTTTTATACTATGGACAAGTGTTTATTAGTAATAACCGACTTTAAGTATTAACCCTAACAAATGCATAACACGTTTCTAAGGTAAAAGTCCGTGCGTGCCAATTCATATTTGAACAGAAAGTTTGCAATTATTAGATTATGGAATCGCGATTAATTTAATTAGAATAACTAAATTCGAAATTATATTCATAGCAATTCTAAAATTAGAACTGCTCGTGGACATCACCAGAGCCAATAGCGTGGATTGCCGAATTTTAGTGAAATCAGAAACAAATACTCTGCGGCAAAAAAAGTTTAAGATAGTTTCAAGCTATGTTGCTGTTTAATAAAAAAAAATCAAAATATTTCCCTTTTGAACACTTAAAATCGGTATTGATTTTTTTTGTCCATTATTCAAATAGAATCTATAAAGGGCTAAAATGTTGAGTTTTTTCTTTACGGAAATGAATCCGTATTTTGTTAGGAAATACGGTAAAAGTTGAAAAAATACAGTTTGGCCGTAGTATTTAATGGGCGATGGCACATAAATTGACATTTTTACATTGTATATGGTCTGATACTTTGACATCTTTTCAGCATCAGGAGGAGAGGGCGAAGAGGACAACGATTTCTGTTTTCTTCCCTGTCCCAAAAACCCTTCCCTGGACGTGGAGGATTTCCGTCGCCGTCTCGTGCTGGCACACAACGGGTACCGGAAGCTGCACGGTGCACCCAATCTCTCCCATCTACAGGAGCTGGAAGACGCGGCTCAGATGTGGGCGGACACCATTGCGGCACGGGGCATCAAGCTGTACTGCGAGAAGTTGTACAGTGAGTCAGTTAATCCCAAAATTAAATTAACAAAGAAAAAATTAATATCTATATTGCTTTTACACATATTTGTACGCAATTTCCATAGACAAAAAATAGGCATTTTATTGACCGTTTTCTGGAAAATTATCCAATCGTTAAGGGTAACGAGTCATAAAAGTGGCTATTTTTTTTATCTATGAAAATTATATTAATATATGTATGAATTATATCGATATTAATTTTTTATTTGATTTTAGCTTGAAATTAAAAAAATAATTTATCTTATTGGCGCTTTATTTGTTGGATTCAAGTTACATTTAACCTTTTTGGTGCGTTACTACTGAATATTTCAGTCATTGGCGTTTTTATTGGTGGTTTTAGGTTAATTTTTATCTTATTGGCGCATTACTTATACACGCCTGACCGGAAATATCTCGGGAGCGAGAAATATATTGCGGAACCTCATCCCGTCATTTTCATGGGAGGGAGAAGAAAGTGGTTAAAATCAGACTCCTATATTTGCATTTAAAATCCTGTTACATTACGGAAAATTTCTGTCATCAAAGTAGCCAGAAAATATCCGTAGTGCTACGTAAAATATAATATATTGGTAGAATATATTACTGTAGCAAAGCATAATCCAGAAAATATTCGGGCATTACTGATTGATTTTCTCTTAATTAAAATTATCGATGAAATTTAGCATTAAAGCAATGTGGTTAAAATGTGGTATTTCTTATATCAACGAGTCTACCAGAAAACCACCTTGATTCAAAGCGAGTGTGTTATGATGCTTGGGTCAGCAGGATTCAATTTAAGAATGTTAATTTAAGAATAAGAATAAGTTCGGGTCAGAAATTAGATCATTAGCCATAACATAGATGGCGACACGCTCTAGTTTAAACTCCATAAAAAATGTAAATAGCTTATATTTTTTAATTGTTACCTATATGGTATTGGTATATATAGGCCATATTCTATCGTATCCTATCTAATAATTACGATAACACTGATTTTATGCTTCAGATACCGGTGAGAACTTATGCAGCATTGATATAATCAACTCTGTTCCTAGTGCTGAGGGAATTGTCCATAACTGGTATAAGGAAATAAAGAACTACAGTTTCGCAGAACCCAGATGGAGACGCGGTAAGTGTAAAGTATCCTTAGTAACACACAATATCGTATGATATACTTTCGATATCATTATGACATTGCGATATTGACTCAACATCTATGTACAATATCGTGTAATCGGACAGAGTGAAGATTTCTTTTGTTTGTATCAGCAAAATGGTATTATAAAGTTATAAATCTTTAGTAAGTGAGCTTACACTACAGCAGTAAATTTATTGTGTCTTAATAAAAAAAATACGCATCAAAAATAAAACTTTTAAAATCGTGATTTATGTCTGTTTTGTCGCCCATAAATAACAACTTTCATATGGTGCTGTTAGATCTGTCGTGGTTCGAAATACTAACGTTGCGTAAGGTGTTCCTCTAAGGTTGGCTGGGTGAAAACACAGATGTTGGTCTCGTCATTTGACCACTGTTCAAACTTACGAGGAGCGTCACCAATGGACTCGTTTCAGGTCTTGAATGGCAACAGTTCCACAGGAATGGACATAAGGTCTTACTTGGTTAATCAATGAAGGCTTAGCTCACCATGTCATGCCTCCAATCACCTAAATCACCAATTGAATCCAGGAATGAAAGCAACATTGAAGTACGTCCTGTGAAACAGGCGGATTGTCCTTGTATATCTACAATTCAACGTTTGTAGAAAACTCCAATTGTAATCCCTAACTATAAAAAGGGGTCAACTAGTCCTTTGGAGAACTTACCACTACGATTCTTCCTTTAAAAGCATTTTAGTGAGACAAGAAACGTATACTCAAATCTTTCTGGGACTTGAACGCTTTTTTACGTTTACCTATTCAATTATCACATCCATGGTTATTGTCTTCCAGGCTCCTTTCACTTCAGCCAGGTGCTATGGCGCTCCAGCACCCACATCGGCGTCGGTATTGCCCCTGTGCCCGGGCAGCCCCGACTATTTGTGGTGGTGCGATACTACCCAGGGGGCAATTCCAACATGCCCGGAGAGTTCGAGAGAAACGTCTTGCCGAGGGTGTCCAAGGGAAGTTCGGCGTCTTTGGACGACGCCTCGTCGTTCCTCAGGACTTATTCAAGATCGAGGAGTTTGGTTTTTGAGGATGCCTACATATAAATAAATACATTCAGACGATACATTTTTTTTTTGTTTTCCCCAGTTAATACAAGTTTTGTTGAAACAATACCAAAGTTTTGTTGAAAACAAAAGTTGTTTTAAAACAATAAAAAAGTTGTGTTGAAACGATACAATACTTGCATTGAAACAGTGCAAAACTTTTGTTGATACAATACAATTGCTGTGTTGAAACAATACAATTGTTGGGTTGAAACAATACAAAAGTTGTGTTGAAACAATATAAAAATTGGGTTGCGACCAAATAATAATGCATTGTTAGCACACAAATTGTGTTGAAGGTGCAGCATGCATGAATTCTTCCGAAATGTAGTTCAGCATCTAATCTTTAATGTTTGATAAATAGCTATATTAAAGCTTAAAAATATACATTACGTATTTTAAAACGAATAATACAGTTGTACATATTGAGAAAACTATATAGTTACAGTTTTTTGTCAATCGCTCATGGTTATAATAATCCTCTTCTCTTGCGATCAGTTCTGTTGGAATACCACAAATTTATGTTGTATCTCATCAACACGATTCTTGTATTAAAACAAAACAATATTGTAACGTTGCCATTTTTACCAAGTTTTTTTCTACGTGTAGCTTAATGTAATAAGAGGTCGCGTTCCTAGTAAGATGTCCATATAAACTTCTTATTTCGTTAAAATGTTGAAAGATAAGGCTTGGAGGAAAATTCTTCCTATGGAAAGACCCTTTTCTACAATAATGGAGAAATTTATTTGGCCTGGTGCATAGGACAGTTAAAGACTTTGTCTCACAGTTTACAACGACATCAGTCTTTTAAAATTAACCAATTTTCACAGAATATCACAAAATACAGTATTCTTCTTATTCACATATATCTTTCCGATATCATTATGATTATCGAAGTGGTTATACGATATCGTGGGGATGCAATTGTGTCAATTAGCTCAAATATTTTTTAGAACTATTTTTTATGCCGAATGACGTCAAATTGATTGCATTTGTAATATGAAGGCAACCCGTATATAAAAGTAGTTAGTTCGCAAAATAGACGTACAAATAACGTTTTTTTAACGTTATAAACATGACTAAATAAAGGTTTCGAAATTATGGTGTCAGAAACACTTTATTTTGACTTCTCAACCAAGACATCATTTGAACAATAAATAAAAGCACGTTATTTTGTTGATTTGGCGTTATTTTGACAGGGTTTTTTTACCCACGCTAAATCAATATAACGTTGAGTACTATCATTCAAGGTATATAAGACATTTTTTGTCACCTAGAGCTTTGTTATAGAATTAGATTGTTTCATTGTTTAAAATTTTTTTCATTCAAATCTATACCATTATAAAAACATGTTTGTAAAATAAATGGTATGTCCTTAATGAAGACTAATTTACATCTTCTTGTAAGTCAATTATTTTATATAGATATCATTGAAAGTTGAAATATCCAATGAATGTATTAATAAACTGAGTTTTTTAAGTCTTATTATATAATGATTTTGGACTAATGTATAGTAAATATAATTTAATAGATATTTTATTTTGGGAAATTGTTTATAATTCCCTGTTTTTATGCTGCAACGCGTTTCAACTTATCTTTAGTTAACAAAATTCAATTCTTTATCGTTTATAAAAATTATAAATTTATTGTAATAGAGTCTTAAAAAACACATCTTGTCAAGTACCTAGTTGAAGTTAAAATTTGAGCGAGAAGCGCAAACTCTTTTCTCGTTCAATTCTGCATTTGTATCAAATGTGAAGAAGAGTGTGATGCATCTACTGATGGGACTCAGCATTAAATACTCAATATAATGCAGAACTTTGACTATTAATATTTTTTTGTTTCTAGAAAATCAGAAAAGACAGAAGCATCTTTAAAGGGAGATATTGAAAAAATATAAAATGAATGATACATATGGATTTGTATAGAAATACCATCACCAAATACTAAATGATCTTCAATAGTAATACTCATTCAATGAACTTTGAAAGAATTGTTTTTATTAAAAGAATCTTCTTGAAAATTTATATCTTAGTAATACTCGTTTTTCAAACGTAAAGACCATAGTTCTGTTTTCTCACTTATTAAAGCTTACTATGCATGAAAATAAACTATATCTTTGTCTAAATGGAATGAAGATTCATGTGAAACAATGAACTTGAAAAGTTTTGTATGCACGTAGTTAACGCAAAATACAAAAAGTTTTTGGGCTCGCCAAACATGATTCAGTACTTTTAATCATCTTATACGTTTAGTTTCTTTATAAGCATTATATTAAATGGTTAATTTTTTTGTTTAGATAAAAGACTAAAGTTTTACTAAAACCTGGAACTGAAAACTATCGTAGGATACGCAATCAGCATAAAACAAAAAATACATACACAGAATTCGTTCATCAGTTTCAAAAGCATTTTTGATAGCTATTACACTGATACATAGCGCATATAACGCATGAGACTAGAACTAATTTATACATTAAATATAGGATTACTGATAACAAAAGTAGGAAACACAGCCATCATTTTATTTTTTTACAACATAGTACTTTAGAGTTAGAAAAATATACGTGTACATATAAGTTTATTGTGAAGCAAACAAAATATTACATCGTTTATTGTCATATTGCTACCACACGCAAACAGCAAATGTGTAGAAGTAGGAAGAGGTCATGCATTGCAGTCTTTTGCATTAGAGAAATTGTACTTAGTTCAAATTTGGTATACGTATCATAAATACTCGATCACAACTAGTACAGAGACATTACAAGTGTGCCACTGAACTTATAAGTTCTAACACGACTTACTAAAAATAGTCAGTATTTCTATATGAGAGGACGTTTTGAATTAACGTTTTAATGCTGGTAGTACATCAAGATCGATTGGATAGAACTTTTTAGTGCATAACATTAAAAACGCAACTCATCATATTAAAATAGTTAAATATTGATCTAAGTGATTTAAACTAAAACGGACACTTAGTATTTAGTTGATTATTTAATAAAAAAAAACAATTAGTTTTTTTTACGTTCAGCAATCAAATATTCCCTAGCTCCAGTCCTTAGAATTGAAAACAATAATTGTATAAGTAAGCAATGCTCCAACTACTGTGAGCATATTACTTCGGTTGTAGTTTAAAATTCCGCAAGTGGTAAATTCAAAATCTGGCTTATCAAAAGGTCCTCGATATGGTCTAATTTCTTCAATCCCTTGTCTGAGGAACATTCGTTCCTGCAATTTCCTGCAGAAGGCACTCTTAAAACGGTTAAGCTCAATGGATAAACCACCAGCCACATATAGAATGGACATCATACCTGCTAGTGAACAGACTGCGTACATGGTGAGCATCAGACCGATACTAATATCCAGAGTAGTGTATGCAGTAGTAATGTAGTATCCCAACGTACTGACCGAGCACAAGAAATAAGCACCAAAGACTAGCAAAGAAGTAACAGAGAAGTAATCTTGTAGCATCGCCAAAACGTTGTCGATTTCTGATTCTTTTTGTAGAATGGTTAGTTGCTTTGAGGCCGTGAAATGTATTGGCTGGCAGGCATTCGTTTCGTTTGTCAGGGCACGCAGAAGAAGGCAGAACTGGTGACATAGAACGCAGAAGAAAAGCGCTACGATGTTGGTGAAGGTAGGGAAAGCAAGCGAAATCAAAAATATCTTGATTGCTATTAGGAAAAATTGTGCGTAAGAATGTTCTATTTTGTAACCGTAGAAAAGTTGAGAAATTAAAATCGGTCTATTACCGTTGGCCATGCTCAGGCTGCAGACTACTGGTACTAGAAGAAACACAGACACTAAGACTTTTATTTTTGAAAAGTTCGAAGGCGGAGATAGCTGTTTCATGTTACGAAGTAACGTCGACAGCTGTTTTCTTTTGTATCGCATTACAATCCATATTGGGACACTGAAAAAATAGCACACAAGGTACGATAGAGTGTCTACGAATTTTCGTTCAAAGTAAAAAATCAGCGAGTATACCCACTTGTCCGTAACAACAACAAGTAAGCACGCACAGAACAGGAATGTGGTAATTCTACTTCGGATATTTTTATCACTTTCCTTAAGCAGACCAAGCCAATATAAACATTTGTACAGAAAAATTACTTCATGTTTTTCTGGATTGTTTGAATTTAAATTTCCGCCCCAAGCCGGATCGTTCCGAAAATAAGACACATTTCGGACAACCACTGAATTCTTCATCATTTTTTTTAAAGTAACCAAACGAGATTTTACCTTTTTCTTTCTTTTAAATACTTGTTTGGAATCGTGCTTTTAAAAAGATCTTTAATAGGTTTAGAAATAACTTCATTTATGACCAAATCCATAAATACAAGTACATATTTTAATGCTTGAATGGTTTGTGGACTTAACTAGTAACTGCGATACTTAAAAGTCAAATCACCTTTAATAAATATCACCATCAGCTTGTAATCTATTTAGCTTTTGTTGTTAAATTTTTATTTGAATAGATACAACATCATTATTGATTCTCTATACCAAACTATTTGTATTAAGTAAGACATTTTTAGTTCAATAGCACTCTTACTTGAAAATATAATTTTTATTATAACTACTCTTCACTTTTAAGAATTATCACAACAGCATTGAAATTAAATGAATGTTATTTACAATTAATAAATGAGGTATTTGTTGCCATGTGAAATACACCTGTCCTTTTCACATGTCTACTCTACAAACGTTGTTTATCGATTTTCATGATAAAGTTATTTTATGTCAACTATGTCCATGATAGTCAATTATTATTTTATATGTCAGCTATTAAAGCATATTTTAATATGAATAAAATGCTTTTATAAGGTGTGTTTTACAACAAAGCTTTAGGGAGATTGATTTTTCCCATGTAATGCTTTTTAAAGAATATTTTGACAAGAAAGAAAATTTTTAAATAGTATTTATATGTTTGACAGATGTTTGATAATTATAAATTTAAAAGATATATCAAAGCTACTACAATAAAGTATTCAGCACATTTATTGATTTAGTTATCGTTTTACATTAGTATTAGATATTGATTTATATCGGTATTAAAATTTCTGATTGTCGTACTTTGACATTATAAAATTAAATTGATTTTCTTGCATACGTTAAACCTTTAAAATTGACACATTTTTAGTTCAATAGCACTGGTGATTTATATTTAAGAGATAAATGGTAAAATATTGTTAGTATTGAAGTTTTAGCATCTAATTCGATTTTTATTGTTTAGAAAAATCAATAGGTCTCTAAAACTGATTGCTCTGTCAACGAATTTCCCTGTAGTTTTATTGTTCAAACACTATTGTCGCAGCAATATAATAAAAGTTTACCTTAAAAGTTTAGACACCAAAAAAGTTTAGACCCCAAACTTTTGTGACACACCATTTCACTTAAAAGGTTTGGTTGAAACGGATCAAGTGGTATAAAGGATCAAGCACGCATAAACAATTAAAACAATTATTTAAGGTTAACAGTTTATTTTGGAGAAAGAGTAAAACTTACAAAAAAAAATCTGTCTCAAAAGTTTAGAGAAAATCAACCTAACGCACTGTTCCTGAGTTAATTTCCCCATAATCGGATTTTCTTTTATTATAATAAATATCAACACACCATTTCTCTTTGCATGATTTTGTGAATGGTCTGGTTCTCCTGCTTCAATTTCATACCAAACAACGGGGTCCCGGATGGCCGAGTGGTTTGGACCATTACGCTAGCAGTCTGCGCGCTGTAACGGGTGCGGGTTCGATTCCCGTCTTCGCCCTGGGTGTATTTTCCTTTCTCTGTGACAGTAAAAATTCTTTCTGTGTCTGTCTTACTTGACGAAGGCTTCATAAGCGGGTCTCTGGTCGAGCATACAAGCCGGAATATATATGTAGTAGTAGTAGTAGTACCAAACAACGCATATGTCCATTTTAACTCTTCTTTGGTCAAATATTGCGTCCCCATTTGCGTCATTTTTATATCAGGTTAATATATCCATTGGATCTATACATTATGACCAAACCAACCAATCCATCACCTTGCACTTTAGACACGAATTCGTGGATTTGGAGAAATGTATTGACGTACTTTCTTGTTACCACTACTTTTTTAACCAATTTTTGAAGGGGAACTTTTGTACTATAATATGTTTTGTGTCTAAAGTTTTTAGACGGATTATACGTGTAAAAAGAACTTAGCTTAGATGAGAGAAGAAAAACGATTTTTTGGAAGTTTTAAACTGATAAATTTAAAAAATTATAAAATATAACGTAAAAATAAAATGTGTGTTGAGATGGTTTGTTTTACAATGTAGCTTGAGATGTATTGATATATTTTTCTCCGCTGTTTTTTATTCTAGAATAACCAAATTTTTTTTATGTAAAGTAATCCACGAAACCTCTCAACGGTATTTTTTTTTATTGTTCTACAAAGTTCAGTTTGCCTGATAGAAAATAAAATCGATTTTGCCTTTAACATGGCGAAATGTTTAGAGTATATATACATAACTGCCGTTTAGCCCTTGGCGTCATTTTGAGATTGGCGGGCGGAACGACTGTTCCGTCTGATTTGCAAGTATATGCTTTTTTAAAACATACTTTTAAACCTTAATGAAAATATTTTAACAACTTATTTTAAAAGGACAATTTGATTAGATTTTGACAGATTCTTGATAATTTTAAAATTTAAAAAAAATTGAAATTACAAAACTAAATAGATTGAATGTGAAGATCATATATGAAGATCATTTTAAGAGAAAACTAATTATATTTTACGAGAAAAAAACGGGAAAACGTGGCGGATTGAATGCAAAATTTTTCATTTGCAAAATATAATGCAACAAAAATAAATCTTAACGTGAAAGGTAATACATGGTATTTGTTTAAAAAAACCTTCGACACATAGTAAGTATCAACACGGATCTAAAAGAGAAATTGTGGAATTAAATTTTTTTTATCGGTAGAGGAACCATGCACTTAAGAAGTTCTTTTTTCTTAAAAGATGTATATCAAACGATTTATCACAATCTAGTTTCACAATTCTTTTGAGGGGTTCATTCAATATCATGTGCTGCTCGACTATTTTATCATAAAAATGGTCAATGCCTGTCAATTTAACGATATCTTTTTTACCGTTCTATAATTTATGTTACATAAATAAAAGCCATCCGAAAGAAACCTTGAAAGACTATAATCAGGCAAGGTCAAGTGCTTAACACGTATAAGATATTCATTTTTAAGATACAAAGCTTAAGCGGTTACGTCAAAGTGCCTAAGTTATAATGTTAAAACTTAACACTTAATATGTGATATCTATTGTTTCAAGTAAAGTGTAGATAATAATAATTGCGTAATATTGAATCCAAGGATTATCATTCATCTTATCGGTATTAATATAAAAGGCAATAGAATATTTTTCTAATATATACTAATATCTGCAAAATCTGCATAAGGGGCTTTCTTCATTAAAAAAAAAGGAAACCAAGTCCAACATTTAGGATAAAAACACTCGAATTAGACTAAATTTATTTCACACTATGACCATTTTGTTGCAAAATATTATTGTGAAGGCAATTTATTCGAATACTTCTTGAGTATTAATCATTTGAAGTTGGATGTGTGTCATATCTAAAAATTATCCTTTCTACACAAAAAATTCCTTACTCTACTATGCAAAATTATAAATTTATCGAATCTTTTGTACTTTTTAAATCAATTAAAAAAGTTTTTCTTTATATTTGGATTATTTCTAATATTAAATATTTTTTACTTAAAAATGGAATCAGCAGATAAAATTTAACACCAACAAAAGTCCGAATCCTAAGAAATATTGCAGTTCAATAAAAAAAGCCAAGTTTTACGAGTTTATTCGATTCTACTTTGTGAATTTAGAGGAATTGTAATGAATTATGCATTTTAGTTAAGCTATTTTATAAATAAAATGTTAATTATTCATACTTTGTGTATTTATACTGACTCATATCGTGCAGCATCATCATACATTAGAATGACAATTCATTCCGAAATTAATTTTGAGGAACAGCTGTAGATCAAACTGGTGATGATCATAAAGGCTCGCTGAGTGTCGCCATCTATGCCAATGATGATAGTATAAATATGTGTTACCCTAATTTAATTTATCATAAATTATCATATACATCATGAATTAGGCAGTAAAATGAACATTTACATGCAGTTTATCATATTTTGCAGCAAACGCCTAATTATCTTGAATTTTCTTCATATTTCATTATTTAGTTTCTATAGTAGATCATTGTACTTGTAGACATTTTTTATTGTTATTTTTACTAATATAAAAAACAAGAAGTAATAATATATTTATAATGTATATCAAGTAGGTTTGTAACAGAATCTGTCACTTAACCCGCTTCCACACAACAGTTGTGTTTTAACATTTAAAAAGGTGCCAAACACAGCATTAATTCTATATTAAACATTTACATGCTAGATTTGGCTAATTTAATTTATTTTGTTTCGAAAATTCAATAATTATTACTTATCGTTTGCAAAAATTAATTTATATTTCAAAGAATGAATATGTAATATTCCTCGCTTTTAAATATAATTAAAATATTTCATATCAACATATAATGAATCTCGCAGAGAAATATATTTGACGTCATTTCAAACTGATCGATGTCGCAAAAATAAATTTATTTTAACTTATTGTCTAAAAGAACTTTTTTTCGAGAAAGTTTCTCGAGCGATTGTTGCGAATGGCAATGGTGATTTAATTTTAATAAAAATGACTTCCTATGCTTTTTAAATGAGCATTAAATTTTGCAGTTTTTTTAATAATTGAAGTACTTCGAATTCGAATTCTTTTCTGAAATGTTCAATGTTTTTTAATTTCGATGCGCTGAAATTTTTGACGTATCACACTTGTCCGTAGCATTTGTAGTCTGGGCTATGAAAGTGGGTGACGGACAGACAGACAGATGGACTTAACGATTATAATAACTTCCACTTTTTACGTTAAAACGTAGTGTGGAAGCTAACAATTTAAAATTATCAGTTCTGATGATAAATGTATCAGAATATCAGTGCCGATAGCTGACGGTGAATCAGGGCAATGGTGGGATATAGAAGCTAAAATATCTTTAAAAGAGGAAATCTGGTAAATTTCCCAGGCTGTATCGGCAATCAATATTCGCTTGTTATGGAAAATAAAAATGTATAAAACTATCTACACTGCTCAAAACAATTAAGGGAGCAATTTGCGATACTTTTGTTAACCCTTTCAGTCTCAACTTTTTATTTTTTATTCTAAAAATCTAAACTTTGTGAAATTTGTGGTATAAAACAAGGGAAAATGTCTCAATTTTGTTAACTAAAAATGTAAGGAAAAAAATTGGAATCATAACCTTTTGAATAAATTACAACAATAACTTTTTTAAATCTTAATTTGTTAAAAAAAAATTAAAAGTTAAAAAAGTGGCAATTCACCAAACACTTACTCTGTTTTGGTGAATCTGCCACTTAACCCGCTTCCACACAACAGTTGTGTTTTAACATTTAAAAAGGTGCCAAACACAGCATTAATTCTATATTAAACATTTACATGCTAGATTTGGCTAATTTAATTTATTTTGTTTCGAAAATTCAATAATTATTACTTATCGTTTGTAAAAATTAATTTATATTTCAAAGAATAAATATGTAATATTCCTCGCTTTTAAATATAATTAAAATATTTCATATCAACATACAATGAATCTCGCAGAGAAATATATTTGACGTCATTTCAAACTGATCGATGTCGCAAAAATAAATTTATTTTAACTTATTGCCTAAAAGAACTTTTTTTCGAGAAAGTTTCTCGAGCGATTGTTGCGAATGGCAATGGTGATTTAATTTTAATAAAAATGACTTCATATGCTTTTTAAATGAGCATTAAATTTTGCAGTTTTTTTTTAATAATTGAAGTACTTCGAATTCGAATTCTTTTCTGAAATGTTCAATGTTTTCTAATTTCGAGGCGCTGAATTTTTTGACGTATCACACTTGTCCGTAGCATTTGTAGTCTGGGTTATGAAAGTGGGTGACGGACAGACAGACAGATGGACTTAACGATTATAATAACTTCCACTTTTTACGTTATAAACGTAGTGTGAAAGCTAACAATTTAAAATTATCAGTTCTGATGATAAATGTATCAGAATATCAGTGCCGATAGCTGACGGTGAATCAGGGCAATGGTGGGATATAGAAGCTAAAATATCTTTAAAAGAGGAAATCTGGTAAATTTCCCAGGCTGTATCGGCAATCAATATTCGCTTGTTATGGAAAATAAAAATGTATAAAACTATCTACACTGCTCAAAACAATTAAGGGAGCAATTTGCGATACTTTTGTTAACCCTTTCAGTCTCAACTTTTTATTTTTTATTCTAAAAATCTAAACTTTGTGAAATTTGTGGTATAAAACAAGGGAAAATGTCTTAATTTTGTTAACTAAAAATTTAAGGAAAAAAATTGGAATCATAAACTTTTGAATAAATTAGAACAATAACTTTTTTAAATCTTAATTTGTTAAAAAAAAGTTAAAAAAAAGGGCGAACTATATATTTCGCGCCCCCCCCCCCCACTACTCACTTGTGAAGTTAAGATGTAAAAATTATGCATTATGTAATGTATTAATATATGTATTAGTTTTTTCACTAAATTTTAGAAGTCTAGTTCAGTATTTTTCTAAGAGGTGTATTAAGACATAAAAGTTTTATTGCTATTTTTCTTTGTTAAACTATATAAAACATACACCATTTAGTTATTTTTAAAAAACTTTTTTCAAAATTTATTTGTAAATTTATAACACAAATATATTTTTTAGGAATAATAACTATATATTATAGGCAAATACATATAAAAAACAAGGTGTGTGTAACACTACGCGACTTTTAATTTCTGCTCAATTAATCAATACACATGCCTAGAGGTAATTATATATACTATAAGCAAATTTTAATAACTTTAAAACTTAATTAGTTCTTTAGAAACTACCATTTTCGCACCCGCGAATTTCTCGTCCTTATTAATGTAAACTCGCGTACCAAATTTGAAGCTTGCTATCTGTCTTGACCCCTATCTGTTTTCAACAATACTTTTAAAAACTTACAAAGTTCTAAGGGGGCTATTTTCTCGAAAACCTTATTATGATGTCTGATAGGTACTAGGAACTCATGTACCAAATTTGAAGCTTGCTATCTGTCGACCCCTATCTGTTTTCAACAATACTTTTAAAAACTAACAAAGTTCTAAGGGGGCTATTTTCTCGAAAACCTTATTATGATGTCTGATAGGTACTAGGAACTCATGTACCAAATTTGAAGCTAGCTATCTGTCTTGACCCCTATCTGTTTTCAACAATACTTTTAAAATCTTACAAAGTTCTAAGGGGGCTATTTTCTCGAAAACCTTATTATGATGTCTGATAGGTACTAGGAACTCATGTACCAAATTTGAAGCTTGCTATCTGTCTTGACCCCTATCTGTTTTCAACAATACTTTTAAAAACTTACAAAGTTCTAAGGGGGCTATTTTCTCGAAAACCTTATTATGATGTCTGATAGGTACTAGGAACTCATGTACCAAATTTGAAGCATGTAGTTCATGAAGTATAGTGGTTTCATACATACAGTCTGACAAGCAGAACAATGTTCAAAAACCACTTTTTTTTAGAATCAGCAGCCTCCAGGAAATGTAGAAAATACGAAATCTCCATTACGGATTTTCGACCCCCATTTGTCACTTTTTATAGAGGGCTTTTTCAAAACTACATATCGAAAGAAAATCCCGAAAATTAAATATTAATATTCTGCTATGTATATGGTTTCTCTCTGTCATTTATTTTTACAGCTGTTTGAAATTAGGTTTAAAACGTAAGTCCCTATCTAGTTAGCTTTTACCTGTATTGATTGTTATTAATTTTTTGAGCTTTTCTGGCTGTCCGAAAGGAGATTATTACAGCAAAACCACGTTCAGTTCGGAATTCGAAACCGTAGGCAAGTAACGTGGTCGACACCTGAGCTAACCAAATGCAACTTTTGACGGACAACGGTAATCATTACTTTGACCACGAATACATTTAACGTGCACCAGTTCCATATATTTCAGTTTGGCCAAAAAATCGTTGTTCTAAGTCTATATCTGAACAATATCTGAGTTTAAACGTAGGCGTTAAAATAAGTTCATATTTTTAAATTCCAGATCTTCTTATAAAACTATTTAAAATTTTGGACATTGCATTTTTAAATATGACATTACTCTCTTTAGGGTTTTTATTATTTTTTACAAATTATTCAAACACTTTTTTAAGATTTTTTTGTCATTCGCTTTAATATCAAATCATCTATGAAAGAAAGATGTCTTAAAAAAAATAATAGTTTCAAACAAGTATTTGGAAACAGTTGCTAAAATTTATTATTTAATTAAAATTTTGAATTATTAAACATTATTTATTAAAAATTGAGAATTATTGAAAATTCTAAGTTATAACCCCCCCCCCCCCCAAAAAAAAAAAAAAGAAAGTCCGGATTACCTCCTCCCCCCTTCCCCTGAGAAACTGATTCGCCCCCCCCCCCTCTTCAAATCGTTGGCACGTCCCTGTAACCTTCTGATCGTTAGACCCGGTCTTTTCCGTTTTTTCAGCATCAGTATTTCTTACAACAGCCTTAAATTTCAAACTTTTATAAATAATAAATTTTTATTCATAATGTACTTTTATCATTTGAAAATGATTTTAAGATAATCTCTTCAAACATAAAACTAATTAAGATTTTTTAAACAAATATTTAATTAAAAACAAGAAGTTCTTAAAGAACTAAAATACGATACTTTCCTGTTACTTAAATACTTACTGAAATTCTAATCGGGAAACAACTAGGTTCATAACAGTAAATATCATCAACAATCGTTTCTACACTAGATTTACACACATTAGAAAAAAATCTCTAAACACAGTATCCAGCTATAATTTAAACTTCTAAAAGCCAAAATCAACTATTTTCCTAAAAATTCTTTCACAAATAACTTAATATTATTATCGTCTGCTCGATTTATTTGTAGTTCGAAGAATAATTAAATATTATTAATAACAAAAATAATGAAACTACTAAACTGCATTAAAAAAATAATATAAATTCAAATTAAGCAGAAATTGTATGCAAAAAATATGTCTTGCCGCTTTCTTGGTAAAAAATTAATGAACAATCAAAGAATAACATTGTGCTACATTTTATGACGTAATTCCAAAATGATTCATGAAAATATTAATTTGCTTCAAATATTTTTAAATAAAGTTTCTCATGCCATTGTTAATTTGGCAACAGTGATTTAAATGACTCAAAATTGAATTTCAATGCTAATTCAATGGGAAATTCGCCGACAGATAGTAGATTTATGTCCGTCCGGACGTACAGACAGGCGGACAAAAAGTCTGAAAGTTGGGTCTCTGAGGTCATAGCTTTCTAACAAAAAAAAAGAATTTTTAAGATCCGAATGATAGAACCGAATTTGGAAGGGGGGTACGGACAGACGGACATCGACCGCATGTCAATACCTACTTTTTCATTTTTTTAAATTCTTTCGAATTAAAAAAAAAGAAAAGTAAGCTAATAAATTGAATTTAAAATTTACGCTGTGAAAACAACCATACATTTTTGCCCATTTTCAGGCCGTTCGGAAGACGAATGAAAAGTTTTTTTTTAAAATTGAGTATGTTTTTTATTTAAACTTAAAAACCCCATCTGGTAGTCATATTTGAAACAAAAAGTCTCATTTCAAAATGTAAACTTATGCAAATTTGAAAGTGTCATTTTTTTCAGTGTCTCGCTACAAAATTTTACTTGCATGCATATAATGTTATTGCACTATAGTAAAAGCCTTTAAATTCCACCGTAAATTTGGAGGCAGCTTTATTGCCAGTTGTTGTATTTTACTAAGTTTTTGTGGTGTAACTTACTCTGTTTTTGGTGTAGACCTTACTTCGTTTTTGTGACGTAATATAATTCCGTTTTTGTAATATATATAATTGAATTTGTTTTTAATATAATTGAATAAAAGTTTTTGTAAAGAAATAACCTACATAAAACAAAGGCACGCATTGCTTTTATTTTGCATTTCAAACAAGCGATATTTGTCGAACACTATTTTGAACCTGAAAACACAATTTGGCAATCAGATTTGGTCAATCCACATTTGGTTACTCAGCATTGGTGTAATTTTATACTGTTATCTGCTGTAACGTTACTCTTCAAAACTGGGGGGCAGCACTTTCTGCCACCGCTTTTATGAAGTCACGTTACACCAAATGTTTTGCAGTGCATACTATCAATATATGGATGTGACTCATTTAAAAGAAAACAGCTTTCAATGCTTCATAATTCTACAATAGGTTTCCTCACTTCCGAAAAAAAAAGAATACGCCAAATATGTAATAGTTAAAACATCTGCAAAAAAAACTCCTTACAATACAACACAAGTTTAAGGGGGAATGGGCGCGCTGGACCGCGGGTCTCCAAACTCAAGTGCCTCAGTGTTAATCCAATGGCGAAAAAACTATTTTCTCTGCCACATTTCTCCGGCTGTATTGAATATTTTTACAAACGGTTTTTTTTAAATAATAAATGTAGATAACTTACAGGTCTCTATCTTTCCACTTTTTGAAATTGCTTCGATTATTTTGTGTAAAATTATTTATTGAAAACTAAAAAAAATATTCGAACCAATTTCAAAAAGTGGGAAGGTCGGGACCTGTAACTCTGCTACATTTATCACATAAAAAAATCCGCTTGTAAAAATATTCAATACAGCCGGAGAAATGTGGCAGAGAAAATATTTTTTTCGCCATAGGATTAACACTGATGCACTTTGCTTTGGAGACCCCGGTCCAGCGCGCCCATTCCCCCTTAACCTTTATTTTAATTCACCTTTCTTGTCAAATAAGGCAATTTTGATATCTATCTAGAATAAGTAACAGGTTGCTATGTTTTCACAAACAGCTGAAGATAACTAAATACTTCCTTTGTGAATTGTTTATCTTGTAGCTCCTATTGATTATTTTATTTTTCTTTATCATTTTGATAAAGAAGTATGAAGAAATATTATGTGTCAAAAAGTTGGAAGGTTTTTTGAGGGTTAATATGTTATCAATGATGTGAGATTAGTGAACAAATGTAAAGTTTATAGAAACTGATATAAGATTTCTATAAATTTGTCGGTTTGCCTTGCATTCTTTTTCTACAGGTAGAAATCTGCAGGTGAGTAACAAGTTTCACATTTTAGCATACTCAAAGATTCTCGATTACTTTCACTTTAAAATAGGCATAGATTATAAATTAATTTTTATTCTACTAATTATACGAGGGCTGTTTTTTTTTCAACCTGCGATGGGCTGTAACAAAAAGACGGGTCAAGATACAAAAAAGATTTTTTTACCAAAAGTAAAGTATAATACTGCTTATTTCTCCATATAATCACTTTGACGATTAAAGCATTTGTCATACCTGTAAACAAGCTTTGAAATACCCTCTTCATAAAATGTAGTCGCCAATGATTTGAAGGGAGTTGTGACGGTTTCTTTGAGCTTAACGTCAACTTGAAAGCGCTACAATCCAAGCCACTATGCTTATCAATAATTCACTTATGGTAAACCTTCGAGTTTCCCTAAACACTTGGCCAACTCGCTGAACAATACTGATGTTCATGAAGAAGGGGACCAAGGAAGCAAGTCTGTCGCTACAGACGGTATTGTTCAGCGAGTTGACCAAGTGTTTAAGGAAACTCAAAGGTTAACCATAAGTGAATTATGGACTAGCAGTGGCTTGGAGGACAGAAAAAAATTGACGTAAAGCTTCCAAATTTACTTTTTTAAACGAAACCGTCACAACTCCCTCCCAATCATTGGCGGCTACATTTTATGAAGAGGGTATTTCAAAGCTTGTTTACAGTATAACAAATGCCTTAATCGCCAAGATGATTATGTGGATAAATAAGCAGTATTGTACATTACTTTAGGTAAAAAAAATCTTTTTTGTATTTTGACCCGTCTTTTTGTTACAGCCCATCGGAGGTTGGAAAAAAAACAGCCCTCGTACATTTTTAAAAAAACATAATTTAATAAAATTGCAGAGAACCAAGCTGTTATTTATAGTTTTACATTTCATAGATTTGAATAATGGAAAACTTATTAATTACTTTAAAAATTCCTAAGATTGGATTTTTTTGTTTGTCTTAAATTGTAGAAATTCAGAATTTTAATGAAAATATTCTTATCATTTTATTAATTTGAAATTAGAAAAAATTAATTTGAGGAATTGGTTAACGCTGATAAAATTTATATATTTTTTTATTGTGTAGAATTAAAAAAAAGCATTAAGGTCATTCATAGTATATTTAAAATTTGATTATGTTTAATTCAAATGTCATTTAAAACACAAAATTTGAATTAAAATAATTATTTTAAGAAGTTATTCCTGGATGAATTCCAAACATTAACTCATCCTGTTTTTTAAACAGATTTCCGTTAACTTCAAATTAAAGTTACAGAAAATTACCAGTATATAAGACATTTGTAAACTCTTTTTTTATTTAATTTTCACAGAAAAAAATGGGTTTGAAAGAAATCTGTTTGGTGCTTCTCTTCACTGCGGCTTTAGCTGCTGCAGCAGGCAAAGGTTAGTTACAATTATAATATTCACAGGTTTTAATAACTATAAACAATTTTTGAATACACAAAAAAATTTAATTTCTATAAAAATATTTCAAGATTGATATTAATGATTCTTGTTATAAATATCGATTTGGTAGTGAAATAGCAAGGGATTAAATAAAAATCACATTTTATAATTATGCGTAGAATTAGGAGAAATTTTTTAATAGATTGAAATAACCACAACAAAGCTCACTACTTTTTTTTGTAACGCGCTATTTAAATGTGTGATCTACGCAAAATAAAGAGACGCAGATATTATAGCAGTGATAATAAAAAGTTCAGTTGCTAGTTATTATAAACGCTTTACACATTTTATTAGTTAATATGAAAATTATATTCACATTAATTTTTTTTTAAAACAACTGTGGTTATTTTAATAATTTTCGGATTTATTTTGGAGTTGAAATAAATTTCCAAAAACGAAATAACTTATATAAAATAAAGTCACGGATTGCTTTAATTTTGTATTTCAAACTAGCGATCTTTGTCGAACCGTATTTTAATCCTGAAAACACAATTTTGTCAACATAAAAAATACATAGAGAAATGAACCATTCATCTATAACAAGTTTTTAGTAAATCAATTACATTAACTTGAAGTTTAAAAACGTGAAATAGATTACTTTAAATTTCGTTTAAGAAATGAAAAAGCCGACACTCTTATAGCACACTGGGTTTATACAGAAAGTGGTAGAATAAAATACTAAAACAAAGTTCTTTGGGATATAACTTTATTGTTAATTTATATTCACATTGTTAATTTATATTCATTGTTAATTTATATTCATTGTTAATTTATATTCATTGATAATTTATATTCATTGTTAATTTATATTCATTGCTAATTTACACTCGTTGTTAATTTATATTCATTGATATTTTACACTCATTGTTAATTTATATTCATTGTGAATTTATTTTCACTGGTAACATAAATTAATTGTTAATTTATATCAACTGTGTTAATTTATATACATCGTTAATTTATATTCCTTGTTAATATATTTTCATTGCTAATTTATATTCATTGTATAAAGTGTAAACATTGTGTGCGCTTTCAGATCGCAACACCAAGCCGTACAAGGTGGTATGCTACCTGGGTAGTTGGGCCAACTACAGGACCGGGGACGCTAAGTTCTTGATTGAGCACATCGATCCATTCCTGTGCACCCATCTTATCTATGGGTTTGCCAAGCTCTCCAACAACCAGATCGCAGCATACGATCCTTACCTCGACCTCAAAGAAAACTGGGGACTGGGTGAGTGAAAACTGTCCGTTGTGGATTCTGTTTTGGTGGCATTCTTCATTATCATTTGATGGCATTCTTCAATGCACCACTAACCACCTTCTAAATTAGGAAGTAGCTAGCCACTACAATTTTTTTTACATAAAGGCACCACTACCATCTTTACCTAAATTAGGACTTAGATAATCATTACAAATTTTTCTAGATTATAAGTTTCAGGACTGTTATCTTTTCTTTGCAATATCCTAAACTCATTTAAGCATCCATGATGTTAGTTTGTTGTTGTTGTCGTGTCCATGATATGTGCAAAAACTAGATGGTGGGGCCGTAGTGAGCCTAGTGGTCAGCGTCTCGGTCTCGGGATCGGAAGGTCCTGCGATCGAGTCCCGGTACCACTGAAGACCTACCGAGTATATGCGGAGTACGTGCTCGTTAAATCTGTTGGGTCCGAAAGTCCTCTAAGTTCCCATACCAAATCAATACCTCTGGGGGTGACAAGCCAGTTCTGGGGATCCTCTAGTTGGCCTCTGTCTCTAAAAATTAGATGGATCCACTTATGTGTGTGTGTTGTCTGTTGTGTCTGTCTTACTTGACGAAGGTTTATAAGCGGGTCGCTGACCAAGCACACAAACCTGAATATATATGTCTACCAACCAACCAACCAACTAGATGGATTCGAAGCTGTCGTAGACAGCTTTCGCTATTTCTTCTGCATCTTCGGAGAGAATCAAAACTTCTGGGTCTTCAAAGCCAATCTTGAAGAGCCTGGCTTGAATTGCTGGGCAGCCAAAGATATGCTGCGGGTACAGTTGGACACCAGGACAGTTTGGGCAGTATGTGGAGTAGCTTCTCTATCCTTCCCATGAGATTTTCATTCCTTTTAAATGTTTTGTTCGTAGTCTGGCTATTATTGAAGATATTGTACGGTTACAATTTAGAGCAGGGATGGAATATTTAAAATTATTTTTGATAAGTCTACGGCTGGCAACTGCATTGGCGTCAACGAGAGTTATGAGGTTCGATGATTGGGGGCAAGGTCTTGATTCTTTGGCAAGCTCATCGGCTTTTTCATTTCCAAGGATGTTAACGTGAGCTGGTATCCACTGTAACGTTTGGCGTTTAACGTGTTAGTTTGTTCAATTTAGTATAAGACTTTATCGGAAATTGGGATGCAACTTATAATAAAATAATGAATAAATCGAGCTTTTTCGTTATCCAATAATAGAAAATTATAAATCATTGGGTGCACTTTTAAAATGCTCTTTTTGCCTTCTTTAGTCAATAGCAATTGACGACTATGTGCTCCCGGTGATGCTTATTTTGTAGTGGGGATCCAGAAACTACGGATTATTATGGTGATGAATCCTCATATTTAAAACAGTTCTGGAAATAAAATAACTATTGCCGTCCTTTGAATCCACTTTTCCACCAACAGGTGCAATCGAACGTTTCAACAACCTGAAGCAAAAGAACCCCAACCTGAGCACCCTGATCGCCATTGGCGGCTGGAACGAGGGTTCCACCAAGTACTCTGCCATGGCCGCTGACCCCAACGCGAGGAAAACCTTCGTCAAGAGCGTCGTCGACTTCTGCCAGAAGTACGGCTTCGACGGTCTCGACATGGACTGGGAGTACCCCGCCAACAGGGGAGGTGCACCTTCAGACAAGCAGAATTTCATCACCCTCCTCAAGGTACACTAAACACAATTCCGTTTTAAGCATCTGTCCATTTCCGTGTATATCCAATCCAAAAGTCCTACACTGTAAAAATAAAGAGCCACGTCGCACCAGAAAGTGCAGTCAATTTGCTGACTTACAAAAGTGGCGCAAAATCTAACTAAACTTTGGTACATATGAAACTCCTGATATTCGCGTAACCTCTAACCGTAGTTTGGTGAGAACCATGTTACACCAGAAAGTGGAGTCGATTCGATGGCTACAAACATGTTGCAAAATCCCCCAAAACTTGTGCAAATGAAGCTCAAGATTTTGGTGTAGCCTCTAACCGTAGTTTGGTGCGCGTGGCTGATACTCTATGGGATTGATGTTGGCCAAATTATAACCAGAGGTTATATCAAAATTTAAGTGTTCACATGCACCAAAGTTTAGTGGAAAACGCCCCTTTTTTATAGCCAGCAAATTAACTTAAATTTTTGGTGATACGTGACTCTTTAGTTTTTTACTAAGCATGACTATCCATGGGTTGTCTCACGCATAGGGAATAGGGATACAATTGTCAGCATCAATCTCGTTCTACTAAATCAGATAGATGCATTTGCCAGATTTGCGAAAGTTCCGACAATTGTGAGAATAGTGTGCGGTATCTTATCGGCCTACCTAGCTCTGTTGCAGAAATCCGCGAGAAAGGCTGTTCAGCTCAAATCAGCCAGCCCACAATCTCGCACAAAAAATGCTTTTTAGAACAAACACGTGTTTGGTTGTTAGCAATGAGCCCAGCACTGGGCAGAAGCAGACTAGAATTCACCAGACCTTTTGAAGACGGCATGAGCTAAAGTAGCGACTTCACATCGAGTGAGCTAAATTGGCTGGAAGTCAAGCTTTGTTCAAAGAACACATCGAAATTTAGACCCGGACACCTGAAATTTTTTTCTAAAAAAGCAGACGGTTAGAACGGAAGTTAAATTAAGGGTTAAAGAGGGACAAACAAAAATCTTGACGATGTCACGAACTACTAACCATTTTTAAAATAGTTCTTTCGACTTTAAGAAAGAAAAGTATAAGCTATAAATATATGTTTTTCTTTAAAGGAACTTAGTGAGGCTTTCGAGCCCCATGGTCTCCTGCTATCAGCTGCAGTGGCAGCTGGAAAAGCTACAATGGACACAGCCTACGATATTCCTGGAATGGCCAAGTGAGTGGACAAATATTTAGCATTTACTACTCAGGGGTAGCGTATCGACATTGTGGTAAACTCCCTTGATGTAATAATTAAAGATTTTTTTTAAAAAAAAGTTTTACAGTCATATTTCGTATCAGAAGCAAATTGTTGGTTGGGATGAGGTTTTTTTTGTAAAAGAATGGTAACAATTATCTTTTGTGGTCATAATTGATCCCAAGACCGACACTATAAGAGACCACTTCAAGAGGTAGAGATTTTAGCTTAGTCACCGAAAAAACAGCCTCTAAAGGATAAGAAATCGGGCAAAACTGAAAAATTAAAATATGACATTACTGCTAATAATTAAAATATGCACTTCCCAAACAACAACAACAATCACTTAAAAGATTTACTGTAAAAATTGTGGAATGTTACTCTATATGCACGGTGGCAGCACATTCTGCCAGTCTCCACCGTGTTTATGGAGTAAAGTTCCACCAATTTTTTGTACATTGTTATACTTCTTAATCTGTCTAAGGTTTAGATCATTAAAGACTATTAGCCAAAAAACAACATTTCGTATGAAACTAAATTTTCTAATTTAATTCCTCTAAACAAACACAATATAAGATAAATACAGACGGGTACTTAAAAGTTGAAGGGGTGTAGTTGTAGAATTTACATTCTCCAAAGTGGAGCTGATAGTGTCCGATCCGTTAATTGTCGATTTTCGTAAATTTAATTGGACGAAGTCACAAAAAAAACCCAGGCCGTTCCTTATTAATAAGTCCTAAGTTATACTTTGAAGAATGTTAGTTTTGAAACTACACCCTTTTATTAACAAAATTTTCACATGGTTCTTTACTAAGTTTATCAGTTATGTAAAAGGTTGTAAGCTCTACGTTTTATAAAATTGCAAGCGCTGATTTGCCTTTCAGATACATGGACTTTATCAACGTGATGGCCTATGATCTTCACGGATCTTGGGAGAAAACCACTGGCCACAACGCTCCTCTGTACGCCAGGGAAGAGGAAAGCGAGAACGAAAAGCTTCTTAATGTTGTGAGTATTACTTCGTTCGAATTCAATGTAGTTTCAATGTTTAATTTTAAAGACAAAGTATTTTTCAGCAACAATTTTCTTGTCGAAATACAGAAGTAGGGAAGAAATTTAAATAACCTATTTTGCAAAGACGTTTTAGAATGTAAAATTAGATTCGATGGACTCTGTAATGATACGAATTAGTGACAAAAGTGTTTCTGGAAATCTGAAGAAGAAATGGGCAGGAAGAATAACATAATCTTAACCTTAAAACAGAGAATTTAGAATTAATTTTAAACACCTATACCATTCACTAAGACAGAACTAACTTATTTTCTTAAGCCATTCCCATTTTAATCATATCTGTGAATTTTTAATTAGAAAAAGAAGTATTAGTATAATCTTTTTTTCCGATTTTAACCTGCCGAATCTGCAAATATCAACACCAACTAAACCCTACTCTATCTTTATAGGACTACGCCATCAACTACTGGATCAGCCACGGAGCCCCGAGGAACAAGTTGGTTCTGGGTATGGGTCTGTACGGACGATCCTTCACTTTGGGCAACCCATCCAACACTGGACTCGGAGCACCAGCAACTGGACCTGGATCTGCCGGACCCATGACCAAGGAACCTGGCATGCTGGGCTACAACGAGGTGGGTCACGACAAGTAAAAGAGCGGCTCAGTGCACTCTTAAAACAAAAGAGTGAAATTCACTCCTATAGGAGAAGTGCATTTTCGGCACCGGAAAGGAGTGGAAATTAACTCAGACTGAGTTAAAACCGCTCGTTTTAAGAGTGTAGGACGCAGATTGTTTTCTTTTATTTATTTTACCCACTCCGAAAAAGAGTGAAATTCACTCCTATAGGAGAAGTGCATTTTCGGCACGGAAAGGAGTGGAAATTAACTCAGACTGAGTTAAAATCGCTCGTTTGTTTTAAGAGTGTGGCAGAGAGGCATTACGTGTCCGCCTCATAAGCTCAAGTTTGCGGGTTCGAGCCTCGGCCGAGTCGTCAGATTTTCTGGATGGGAAAATCGTGGACACGCATGTCATATGATTATATGGCATGCAAAAGATTTCTTGAGTACCCATTTGGCTTAGGTTCTCTCTTCAAAATTAAATCACACTTCAACATCCACACGCAGAGCTCAGATTCATTGTAATCTGAAAGTCAAAAATGGTAGTGAGGGTCGCCTAAATGGTGTAACAAAAAATGGCTCTCAGTTCTGGGGAATGTGCCGAATCTGCAAAAGCTTAACCGCCAATAAAGCAGCCCCTTTAGAAAACCCCCGACAAGTATAGTTTTGGCAAGTGGGCGAACCACAGAGTTAAGAAAACGATGGAGATGCTGCCGGCAAAAACTAATACAAAAACTTAATTTGGAAAGTGGCGCCATCGATCACTTTGTAATAAGCCTAAGCAAACGCTCTTGGCAAATTCATTGGCGCTATGTAAAGTGGTGTTTGCTAGGCTTACTACAACAACTTAGCAACTTTCTGACTATCTAATGAAAACTATAATTGCAACTTATGTTTCTTACGTGTGAAGGGGATTACTACCATCTTGTGTAAATTCAGACCTCTTGTTACAGCCTACAACTACGCAAACAGTCATTTTTTTGATTTTCAATTAACGCTTTTTAAAGAATAGAATGGTGAGTGTTACAATGAACTAACATTGAGTAGGAGGTATGTTTAGGTTTATAGGGTTGCTTCGCGAGTTTTGGACGACTCCCCCCCCCCCTCTTCTTCTTAGGCTATGTCCTCACTATGACATCAAACGCCACAAAGGCAACAAAATTTGGCAACCGCCAAGGGCGCCAAGGGATGCAATAGCATGGGGGCTGACTCTGCCAAGTCGCCAAGTTTTGTTGCATTTGTTGCCTTTGTGGCATTTGTGGCGTAGTCAGGACATAGCCTTAACTCAATGGAGAAAAAGCTTTCTTTCACTGCTCGACAAAATTTAGTGTATTTTTCCAATAGTAATATACTGTGATTACAATGCTGTGATTAATATACTGTGGCTGGCGAACGTGGGTTGCTATTTCGTCAAGGTTGTCACGACTCTGTCAATGTTAGTACAGCCAATACCCAGTGTCTCTACCATAAGCTGCTGTTAATGACGTGAGAGACCGCTATCAAATTGAGCTCAAAAATGATTATCTAAGTTAGCCGTTAGTTACCATAGTTATTTAACAGTGAGAATATAACAAAGCAAATACGAACGACTCGTATTTAGAAACAATCAAATACATATATCGGTATACTTTAATACTCGAAATACTAATAAAAAAACCTAGAAGTAATTTCTTTTTATCTCCTTCACTCCCGAAGAAAAACATGCACATATATTATTTGAATAAGCATATTTTCCAAACAATTACGTATTTATAAGTATGTTTTGCAATCAATTTTGAAAATTAAAAAAATTAACATTTATCGTTTGCGGAGGGGTACGTCAAAATAGTAGAATTTGTGGTTTTAATGGTAAAGATACACATTTTTTGTGTGCAATGAAAAAAACAAACTAGCTCTGTCAGTGAGTCAATTTTCTAATGCAAAATGTCTTTTAAATTTACCGCTGAAAAAACTTAATTCTAATACACTGGAAAAAACTTAATTCTAATACTATTCATAAATATAAATTTTAAACGCGTACTGAATTTTTTTTATAATACAGCAACACAACGCGAACGAAAAATATTTTAATGGAGATACCCGTCAACACTAACTAGCAAATTTGCTGCAAATATAACTGACTGGTCGTTTTCAGATCTGTCTAAGCGTGAAGGATGGAGGCTGGCAAGAGGTGTTTGTGCCAAAGGTAGAAGCTCCATACGCATTCAAAGGCAACCAGTGGGTCGGATACGACAACAAGAAGAGTATTGAAATCAAGGTGAGAATGAAAATTTTCTAAATCTCATAAAGATCTCTAAGATACCATTAAACTTATAAAGGGATTTATTAATTTTTATAAGAAATAAAAATAGCAGATTTTGTTTGATTTTACACACATTTTTTTGACACAATAAACACAGTAATGTGTAGTTATATTTTCAATTTAAGAAAATAAATATAAAAGTATTAATAGTTGAATATTTATTTAAATTGAAAAATATCGTATGTATTATGTTCCAACTTTAATCTGAAATGGTATTTTATACCAATACAAATGACATTTAAAACCTAATGGATCTGAATTCGCAAAATTCCAAACATCTTTAAAAAAATACAGATAAATATGTAATAAAATTATTAAAAAACACATTACTCCTACACAGACTGACTACCTCATCAAGGAGAAACTCGGCGGCGGCATGGTGTGGTCCTTGGAAACCGACGACTTCCGCGGCAAATGCTTCGGCGAGACCTATCCCCTCCTTGCCACCATCTCCAACAAACTCAACGGCAACGCAGTCCGACCCCCTCCACCGACAGTCGACCCCCAACAACCGATCACCCAGCCCCCAGTCCGACCCACAGTCGACCCCGGTATGGGATTCAGGTGCACTGGTGACGGATACTTCAGAGACCCCAGCAACTGCTCTAACTTCTACCTCTGCGTGAAACAGCCCACCGGAGATTATGCCAAGCATACCTACACCTGTGGTGAAGGATTGGCCTTTGATGAGGAGATCAAGGCTTGCAACTTCCACGATAGAGTGAAGGGTTGTTAGTAAATGTGTTCTCGTTGTTGATGTTGATGAATAAGGAATAAAGTTTGTTGTTTTCATTTTAGTTTGAAGTTAAATTAAGTTTCTTTATTTTCTGCACGTTATTTCTCTTTGAACGTACTTTTATGTTGCAGAATTCAAACATCATTGACATAAAAAACTAATTTTTTAACAGAATTTAAAAACGAAAATTAATCTGCACACAAACTAAAACATTTATATGGGGGATACGGGTGTTTCAAAACAACTCCGTTTGTTAAATACTGTTACGCATGTAAGTCTGTCTAGATATTTCTCTTGAATAAGCAAGAAAGTAAGTGGTAACAAGATTAATAAATATCGGTTTTTAGTTTCATATAATAAGCATAACAGTAAGTAAATAACGCTAGTTTATTAACCGAAAAAAATTCAATAAAGTATTGACCTACTTTCTACAGTGTTCTAATTCTTTTCAATTTTTTTAAATGAAAATTACATCCAATAGCTTCACATAATTCTTTACACCCACCTTGTCCGAGAGTCTGTACATGGGACAAGAGTAGGCATTCCTCAACATAACGCTACCTTCAACGAAATATAACACTAGGATAGGTAAATGTCTACGTTGACCACATAATTGGATTTAGTAAAGATTAATATACAAAATTTTGTTTAATATAATATTATTAACTACTTATTTCATGACACGTCTCTTACGTAACATGAGCTAGAAAGCATGCAGATTTACTTTTACATGTTGTTAAAAATTGCACTAATATTTACTCCACATTCTACATAAGCTTAAAAACAAAACTATATTTTTTGTGAATAGTCAACATTCATTGCTCTCAAATCGTTAAAATTTTTTATGAAGTTCCGACATTGTTCAATGCCCTAAAATAACTAACACAATTTTCATCTAAACCACTGTAGAAGAATAACTACGCAGACGTCACTTCTTATTACATCTTCAGTAAAATGAAAAATTGTTCAGTATGCGATTGTCAACTCTTCTTCGTATGCAGTTACAGTTAAAACAGTTACAGTTAAGTCTGCAGCAAAAGGACAGTGCCCGCAATGACCAACTGGCCCAGTGGGTCTGCCGTGCGACGTGGGAACTCCCACACGAAAGATGTTTGCCCCCTATCCCTTCATGTAGCGCCCTGTAGACGGGACATGGATAGGCACTCCGAAAAGTCTGTTGACTATATAATTGGATTTAGTAAAGATTTCCTTTTCCTTGATAAAGTACAACCAAAGATTTCCTTGAGTAAAGTACAACCTTTTGTTTCATGGAATATCATTAACTATTTGACGTGTCTCTTACGTAACCATAGCTAGAAAGCATACATATTTACATTTACATTTTATTAAAAAATGCATTAAACTTTGTTTCACTTTCTAAATGGGCTTATAAGAAAAACTATATTTTTTTTCAGAAGAAAATAAAACTTCCGTACACATATACAGCCATATTGTTAAATTTTTCCGACAATGTTCAATGCCCTAAAATAATTAACACAAGTTTAGTCCAAACCACTGTAGACTAATAACTACACAGATGTAATATCTTGTTGTATCAGATGTCATGTTAAATATCTTCGCATTAGAGCTACACACCATCAGACGTAATTTCTTATTGTTCAGTAAAACTAATAAACTGTTCAGTTTGAGATTGTCAAGTCTGCTTCTTATGCATAAAACAGTTTACGTTAAATCTGCAGCAACTGGGCTGTGCCCACTATGACCCACTTACCCGGTGGGTTTGCCGTGCGAAGTGGGAACTCCCACACGAAGGTGTTTCCCCTCTTCCGTATCCTGTAGACGGGATACGGGTAGGCATTTCTCAACGTAACGTTGTTTAAAACGTAATACAATCGAAAACTGTTTTGTAGTTTGAACATAAAAGTGGAATTAGTAAAGATTGTAGTAATTTTTTTTATTTCATAGAATATTAATAACTATTTGATAACCTGTGTCTTACGTAACTGTAGCTAGAAAGCCTGCATATTTTCTATTACCTTTTATTAAAAATGCACTAATCTTTACACCACTTTCTTCACGACTGTCTTTTTGTGTGGTAAATAAAACTTCAGCCGTACAGTTGCATGTTTTTTTTTATGAAGTTCCAACATTGTTTAATGCCATAAAATAACTAAAGACAAGTTTAAATTCAAGCCACTGTCGATGAATAACTACAAAGCTATCATTTTTTGTTACATCTTCAGTAAAACAGTGTGAGATTGTCAACTCTACTTTTCATGCATAAACCAGTTAAGTCTGTAACAGCAGGGCGGTGCCCGCGATGACCCACTTATCCGGTGGGTCAGATGTACGAAGTGGGAACTCCCACACGAAGGTGTTCCCCCTCTGCCGTGTCCTGTAGACGGGACACGGGTAGGCATTCCTCACGTCCACTTTGTCCGAGAGCACGGACCGAAGGCAGATCACGGGCATGGCAGGGTGGAGGTCTTTGGGGTGCGGGTCCACGATGCAGCCCACGGAGAAGTCCCAGCGGCCACCCTGTTGTATATGGGATTGTAGAGATAAGAAAGTATGAACTATTTAGAGAGTATCTTCAACTTTGCAAATGACACATGAGAAGATTCACAAATAAAGCAATACTGATTATTGGTGGTGAATAAAATATTTGAGATAATAGTCAATGTTGTTTTCTTCATGAATCTTCTCAAAGATGCACTGCAAAAAATCCTGTCAAATTTAAGGTTTTATACTGTCAGTTGATTTTCCCGAATAAAATCACGAAAATACGGAAGCTTTTTCTATCAAATACAGTAAATTACATTTCAAATACGACTTTTTACTTAAAATACACAATTTTTTTTTAAATTGAGAAATAGTTTTACGTCAGACTCAACTCGAAACCGCAAGCTTTAAGTTGTGAAGGGTGATACCGAATTGGCCACTGAGTCTAGCGCAGGATTGAAGCCAAAAGAAGCAATGTTTTTGACGTTAATACGCCTCCAAAGTAACGTCATGTAAAGCAAGTTTTAGAGATTATTTGGCTACAAGTTTCCCACTTCTGCTCTAAATTTGATACGAGCAACTTTTAGTTTTTAACAAACAATGTTTCTTCAACTTTGTTGCAAACGCGCCTTAAGTAGCCCTTTTTTTAAAGTTTTATAAGTGCTTAAAATATAATAATAAAAGAATGCTACAATTCCATTATCGGCGATCGACTCACCTCCATGTATAGCCCAGATATGTTGGCTCCTTCCCTCGGCGTGAGGACAAACTCGTCCGGGGTCTTCTTGGTGACTTCGCACTGGATGGACAGTTTGTCTAAGGGCAGGTCGTGTCTGCGGCCCGATGTCTGTACGACCGCCGTCAGGAAAGACTGAGGACTGAACAGGCCTCCCAGCCACACGGTCGGGGGAAGGGCGAAGTCTGAAGACACCCAGTGGCGGAGGGCTGAGGGAAATTCAATAACAGGATGGTTATCGCAGATCTGCCAACTGGGGCTACAGTGCGACGTTGATGTAACCAAACATTCTGCCAATTCATCGTATTTAACTCGGCAATAACCATTTTCCTGCACTGTAAAATTTTTTTACTGAAATTAACGGGAAAAGTACCGGCAGCAGAGTTGCCGGGACTTTCCCGTTTCGTTAATTATTTTCCCGTGTATTTACAGAAGTTCCGTTTCTTATTTCTCAGTTGTTAAAATTTTCCATTTTGTATTTCCCCGTTCAGGTAATACAGGTAAGGTAAGGTAATCGTTTCCGGCTGCCTATTTCTAGCCTCCTTTAGGAGCTTTAACACAGCCAATAACGCCTCGTGATTTAGAACCCTGGTCAAGTCACGAGGTCGACACCTGAGCGGGCACCCAACGGAACTTCGAGCGACATCGTACGCTAACGCCGTCCGGACTTTGGACTTCACAGATTTAACGAGCACGTCTGTCCCAGTGTACTCGGGCCCATCAGTGAATTGAGGATTTTTCTACTATTTCCAGCACAGATCAAATTTATAGGATGACTGGAAGTAGGTGGGATTCGAACCCCCGCACTCCTGAGAAGGTTGAATCTCTAGGCTGATGCCCTAACCACTCGGCCACGGACGAGCCTGGTAATACAGGTATTTGATGTTCGAGTTTCGATGTGTGTATTCTTAGTGCATTATCGCCAATTCTACGATAGGGTAATAAAAGTATGGCAGCTCTAAAAACGGGAAAATTCCGTTTTCATCTCTTCGCTCGTGGTTTACGGACATTTTCCGTTTTTAGAAGGAAAAAACCGTTTTCAGAAGGAAAAAACCCGTTTTCAGTCGTTACGGAAAAGTTCCGTTAAAATCAGTAATTTTTCTCCTGAAATTTCAGGTTTTTTCTAACAGTGTGATTCCGGGCACCAAGAGAAATTTTAATGTCTCCCCCCTCCCCCTTCTAAAATCCGGGAATTGGTAATATGACACGAAAATTCAGAAAGTAGTTAAAAATATGGTATAGGGTTGAATTCGAAGAGTTGGCAGGTCTGGTTATAGCAATTCTGTATGAAAATAAGGAAAAAGTAAATTTCGACCAAAATTTTTGCACTAGAAAACGTTGTTTTTCTAAACCTATTTACATTATATCTTATAAAGATTTATCATTCTAAGACGGAGGCTTATACCTTAAATCTTGTGCAAAGTTTGAGAAAAAAACCTAAAGCTGTAACTTTTAACTGTACTCTTGTAATTTGTAACTGTAACATAAAACCCACTACATAAACAGATTCTTTTGTAGCGCGTTCTCTTACTTCTGGCTGGGAATTAAATCACCATTGCCATTCGCAACAATCACTCGAGAAACTTTAATTCTTTTAAATAATAAATTAAAAGAAATTTATTTTTGCAACATCAATCAGTTTGAAATGACGTCAAATATATTTCATGAAGAGATTCTTTGTTTGTATGTTGATATGAGAGAGAGAGAGAAATGTTTTATTTCTATTTAAAAGAGAAAAATATTACATATTTATTCGTTGAAATATTAATTAATTTTTTCAAACGATAATAACTATTGAAGAAATAATTATTGAATTTTCGAAATAAAATAAATTAAACTAGCCGAATTCAGCGCGTAAATGTTTATAATGGGAATATTTCTTATGATGTCACGCTCTCCATACTGCGATTTTATTGGTTGTTTTGTTTTCTTTGACAAAGTTTTGAAACAAGCTCATAGAATTAATATTGTGTTTGGCGACTTTTTTCCTGTTGAACACATATGTTGTGTGGAAGAGGGCTGAGTGACAGATTCTGTTACAAACCTACTTGTTAAATATTTTTATGAGTTTTTAACGTACAAGTAGAAAGGCCGCGTCTACGGGGACGTCACGGTTACATTGTTATGATTTTCTTAGATGAATCATTAATTTAATTAACATGTCTAAGGAATACAATTAATTTTGTTTAATGGCAAATTTCTTTGAGATGTGGAAAAAATCTCGTCACAAGAGGGATCTTTTAAAAAAAATAAATTTATTTATTGATTCTATTTAAAGTAATCTATAATATCTAAGTTAAACATACCCCTATATCGATGTAATAAATCGGAGAACCACGACCCTAAAGGTAGGAGTGAAGGATAGGCTTTTGCAGACCACATTTGGGGAACACAATCGGCAGCTAGCGATTCACCAAGTTCGTCCATGTCCTCATTCCAAGGGAGCTCACCCTAGTAAAGAAAATATTATAGTCTTTAGAAAGATCTTTCTTGTCACAAAATCTACTTGTAAAATGTATGCCTCTCTATGCAAAAAAAACCTAAGGCAGGTAACTAATAAGGAGTTTCCAAAATAATTCAAAAAGAATGCACATATGTAAATAAACTGGTGGTTTAAAGATAGCTTCTGAAGCAAGTAAAGATTGTTACTTGAAGAATAACTAAAAGAATGAAACGAACAGTAATTTCCACAAGCTTGAAAACACACTCATGAAGAAAAAGCGTAAAACAATACTGAAAATTAATTGTACTTTCTTGTCTATACTAATTAAGCCCATTCATTTGCATTTCTTTTTTCTCCTTTACTGACCACACTCTAGCAATCGCGTTTCAAATTATTTTGCATAATTTTTGTCGCTTATATTAATTATAACTTTTTGTCTGACGAATAGCACATCTGATTTCGAATGCAAATTATGTTTTAATGGCGTTCTGATTTTTTCCCCTGCCTAATGCATTAAAAATATCTTTCAATAAATTTTTTTAATTCTGGAATATTGAGACCAATATAATCGAAGGTGCTGCCATTTACAGAGACTGAAATGAACATAACAAAAAAATAGTGGTGCTGCATCTACAAAATCTCACATCAAAAACTGTGCTTCATCTACAGAGGGTTAGCAAAACATCCCTAACTGTGGTGCTGCCAACTATAGAAGTTTGGATTAATTATGGTGCTGTTATCTGTTGAGGGTTAACAGAACAGAACATTTACACTGTCCCACAGAATTTTTTATACACTGTCATATTGTCGTGCTGCCATCTATAGAAGCTTAGCAGAACTCCCCAAATAGTGGTGCTGCCATCTATAGATGTTGAGGTTAACATCACTAACTGCGGTGCTGCCATCTACAGAGGCTTAGCATAACATTACAAATTGTGGTGCTGCCCTCTTTGGAGATTCAGTGGAACATCACATTTTCTGGTGATTTCCAAAACATGGCAAAGCGTGGTGCTGTTATCTACTAACATTAAGTGAAACTTACACATACAATTCGAATACATTCTACAACGCAGGAAGGTGACAAACACTCAAAAAAACAAGAGCAACATTACCTTGAGTCCTCTCTCCAGGTCCCCCAGCGATGTTCTGATTTGTTGCAAGAGGGCGTTCATCCTCTCGCACTCTTGCAGGGCCACCGTCGTGAAGGGCACCACAGAGGCCTCTTCAGACACCCGGCCGTACAACTCGCTCATGCTGAAGTCATCGGGGATCTTGTCGCATAGGTCCTCGGACACCTGACGGATCTACAAGGAGAAAAAAACACTTTAACTTGTCCGAGAAAGAAAAAGTCACATTGTTTACTCTGACATTTCGTGTTTGATGCCATTTTGATTTTCAACTTATTTATCTTCTATTTTTATCAATTCCAAAAACTATACACGGTCTTTTAAACAACTACTTGAATTTATGATTATGCTGAGAGAAAGTACTAACAAATTCAGAGTCAAGAAATTGTAGTCTTAAAGCTGTAAAGTGCCATATTACACTCCGAAAAAAAGGAAACAAATCGTTGTTGCTACAGCTCGCGAAAAAGTATGAGCTGGCACCCCATGTAACGAACTTTAATTAATTTCCTGAGTCTTGAGAAAAGCGAGGGCAAGGAGTTCAATTACAAGGTTCAATTAAGGAGTTCAATTACAACCAAATATCTTTGAATACTGTGGAGAAATACCAAATCGCATTCTACCCCTCCTTTTACAATAATTAAAATTATCATCAAAGATTCTTTCTCGTCATTAATAAATTCAATTACAACCAAATATTTTTTTAATACTGCCGACATACATACCAAATTTGATACAATACCAAATCATAATCATCTCTTCTCTTTTCCCTGATTAAAATTGAGGAACTTAGTGAAAGAACGTGCTAAGTGATATTTTTGAAAAAATTTAGATTTTTGTGTCAAAGAACGTGTTATACCCTCCTTTAAATATTTCAAGTTTCCCCTTTTTCATAAAATTTAAATTAAGCATTTTTTTGCCTTTTGCAAGTACCGTTTTGAACAGATCAAATTGCAAACTAAAAACTTTAAGGTTCATTTTCTTGTTTTCACCTTTTTGTCACTTAGCAAGTTCTTCTACTAAGCTTTTCAATTGTGAACAACGATTCTTTACCTTCTCGTCGTTAGGCGCAGCAGACACTGCAGTCTCTGACTCTCCCAAAACAGGCATCAAGTCACTAGTATCCACCCCCGATGGCTCCAGCAAGTGCAGTGCTTTCAGTAGTGCGTTGGAAGCGTCTGTCAAGCATCCTATCTCTGCATTTGTATGTAAGCCGTACATGGAAGGCGACTCCGTAGGAAGGTTGTCGTCCACGTATTTGTGGTAGCCAGCGTAGTCTAGTAGAGGAGGCATACCGAAGTTGGGACATAAGGGGTAGTCGGCTTCCAGCTGAGAAAGGAAGGGATTTTAATAAGAATCTTCTGTTTAGAGTAGGTTTCAATTCGGCTGGACCTTGTGAACTACTACATTCGTGTTCAGAACCTTAACAAACAATAACTGCGTAGTGAAAAAATAAAGACTTATGCTGTATGCCTGTTAATTCCAATTTAGTCGCTGATCTTTCCTACTTAAATTAAATATAATAGTCTTGCTTCCTTTTCCACCAAAAGAAATAATTACATAAATTTCAAGAGGATTATTGGATGTATACAATTTTGCTGTTTCATAAATTTAAACATAATGAATTTACTAAACATAAACAGGTGGTTTGCTTTGTACAGGAGTTGGTGAGAATTGTAATGAGACACATCATTATTAGGGTTGTAACTTTCAAAATCTTTATAAGTTAAATACGCTACAGTAAAAATAAATAAAAGTAAATAAAAATACGAAAATCGACTGATTCAAATCAAGGAAAATAATCCAAGTACAATAATTCACCTGTTCGTTATTGAAGTATCTGCTTAGATAGGCTGCACAGACTTTTCTGTCATTGTCATCTGTGATGTGACCCCCGTACATGATCTCACCGAACAAAAAACGCAAGTCATCCCACGGAATGACGGCACCTCGGCCACCTTCACTGTCCAAGTGGTTGTGGAGGACATTGGCACTGAAAGAGAAATTCACAGTTGTCAAATACGCTATTTTATATTGCTAAAAAATAAAGTTTGAGAAATTTTTTTAATTTAAAACAAAAGGATGTTTAAGGCCAAAATGTTTTTTTATAAAGACAAACTTTAAAGATGAAAAGCGGTTACGAGAATGCTAATCGGCATGTTTCAGGTTTTGAGTGGCAACAGAAATGTTCACATGGAAATAAATTCTTTCTCAAGCCTTGATTGGATTCTATATCACGTGGGGACGTATGAGCAATCGGATCACCGACCGCAAGAGGAACGAGAATGGAAAGCTGGAAAAAAATTTCGTCGCCTGAAACAACCCAATTATAATTATGCCCCCCAAATAGTTCTAAAATTAACATATTCAAGTTCTAAAATTGATTCTTCGACAAGTAGGTTGCCTTTATTTCTATTTCTTGCAAAAGAGATAAAATTAGGAAAAGTTAATAATGTTTGATTGTTTGATATACCTTATGAGGAGATCGCTGTCGTTGAATGGATAAGGGTAGTTCCATCCCTGAGATCCAAATTTCTTTCTTTCGGTGAGGACTGCATGGAAATAGCACAGAGTGAATAGCAGCATTTTGAACTCACTCTCGCGAGCACTTGAATCGAAGGTCTCCTGCAAAAGAGTTACACAAAATATGGTAGGGAAATTCAGATTAGTTTAGTTTTTAATTCCCAGCTAATTTAATAATTCAGTTCCAACTTATTTTTGTCATTCATTAAAGATATCGAGACAATACGAACTCCATAAATCACATTTATGGCAGCATAAAAGCATACGATATTTTAAGCAGAGTTAGCTCCTTTATTTGAAGAATGTGCTTGTAATGGGTTTGCGTTTTAAAGTTTAATTTATAAATTAGGCTAATAAAAGGAAGGTTAAATAAACGAAACCTATCTCTAGTCAAAGCGAATGAATGTCATTAAACTTACCTGCGAAAAGTTGTCCAGCGCCTTATGGAGATTGGCCGCCATGCCTTTCGGTGGTTCATTGGTAACCTTGAGGCATGCCTCGAGTACCCCTGGTGGTATGGGCTTCATGTCTGGGCTAGCGGCTTCAGGTGGGTTGGCACTCAGAAATAAACGGAAACCCTCGTGGATCTCAGCTGCACCCATTTCTTCCAGCTTCTTCTCGAGGCGGTTCAGCCAACCTTTTGCAAGGTGGATGTTCTGCGGACAATAATAGTCAATTTGAAAGGTGAATAGATGATCTTAATAGTTTAATCCAAGAAGACCTTATCAAACTTAAATCTTGGTTTGATTCTAATGACTTACATATTAATGCGAACAAAACAAAATACATAAATTTTAGCCTAATTAAAAAAGAAAACCAATTTCGACTAATTTATCATAAAGATAACTGCAACGATAACCTCTCCTGTGTTTGTCAAGAATTGGAATGTGTAGACACAATTAAGTACCTTGGACTTCACATAGATTCAAATCTTAAATGGAAATCTCATATCAATTCTATCTCTAACAGTATGAGGTTTTTTCTTTATAAATTTTATCATTTAAAGCATCTAGTTAATCAAAAATTTCTTAAGCAGCTCTACTATGCATGGGTTCATCCCAGAATCTACTACGGATTGTCTATTTGGGGTGGGGACTACGAATCAAATATATCCATAGTCAAAAATCTCCAAAATAAATTTATTAAATTAATTCTTAATTATAATAATCGCAGTATTACATTCCAAGATTACAAATTTCTAGACATACTTCCAGTTCATCATCTGCACTTTTATAAAAATAGCTACAATCTCTTCTTAAATCCCAATTTATGTGATAAAAGAGAAATAGTCAATCCTAGACGACCAAACGTTATTTTCAATATACCCAGAGCCAACAGGGAGATTTTTCACAAAAGTTTTTTTTATTTAGCTCCTAAACAATACAATAATCTCCCTGTTGATGTGAAAATTATACCAAATGTCATCGTTTTAAAAAAAGCTAAAAAAATTATCTGTTTTCAGTTGATAATTTAATTTGATTCAATTTAATTCAATTTTGGGTTCTCTATTGTTTATTTTTAAATAGCACCGACGACTTTGCCAAATTTCATTGTCATATCTACCCTGTATTGTTTTATAAAAAAAATATCTTGAATTTCTTTTCACTCGTATGGGATTCTAAATCCCCAGAGTGTTTATTTTGTACTTGTTGTTTTCTTGATAATAAAAAAAAAATAATAATAATGAATATATGACAGCAAGTAATAAATTAAAACTCGAATGTCAGAGAGACTAAGTTTGAAGTGTGACAGAATAGGCTGCTAAATATTTGATAACCGGTAAATATGTAAGTTTGTCAAGTTATGGAAAAGTTTTGATATTAAACAGGGTTTGATGGTTTGAATATGAATTCACGGGAATGTTAAATGTTCTTAGAAATTTGAAATGCACAATTATTGTTGATTGTAATAAATGTAAAATGCATCCATGTCATCCATCTCTAGTTATTTCTTTTGCGAAAGAATATTACCATTAAATTCATATGTACAGCTTAGTTAGAATAATAATCTTAAACTACTGAAGTTACGTTTGTAGATATGGTCAAGCCTTATAATCCTTATCGCCAGACACAGTCAAATATTTTGAGTCAGAATACAGCACCCGTGATAATAAACATAACGCCTACACGTGTGGTGGATTTTTCAAGCGTATGTGCCTCATCTGCTATCTTGTTTGAATTCATTGATTTGTAGAAAAGATAAACACTGACAAAGTCAAGGCGTCTGAGGATGTGCAAGAAAAGTTCTGTATAATTGTGTTTAGAGAACTAATTATAATTAAAACAGTAGAATGCTCTATAAATATGCAGCAAATGTGATGTACGTTTACAGAAAATTTTACAGTGTACAAAGCCAAACAAATGGTCTCACCTGAAGCACCACCCAGTGCCCCTCCGTAGCCCCTACATCCAGCGTCTGCTCAGCTATGCTCTCTTGTCCTTGTCCCAGGGACACATTCTGGAAGTTTCCAGCCGCAGAGCTGAAACCTCGCTTCAGACCGCACACTTCTAAGTCATGCAGGGGATCGACACCCGGACTCAAGATGAAGAGGACGGGAGTGCGGCTGGTGGATTCTGCCAGGATTTCTTCCAAGTCGTTGCTCCGGCTGTTGATGAAGGCTGAGCCCAGCATGTCTGACACGAAGTCACTGTAGAAAGAAATGTCGACTCAGTGGCTTTGAGATATTAAGTGTCCGCCTCATAAGCTCAAGATCGGGGGTTGAGTCTCGGCTGAGTCGGCAGATTTTCGGGATGGAAAAATCGTCGGTATGAATGTTATATGATTATGTAGAATGTAAAAGATTCTTTGAGTACCCATTTGGCTTGGGTTCTTTCGGAAAAATTAAATCTCTGAACACTTTAATCTAACTTTATACTTAAATATCCACAGAGAGCTCAGATTCATTGAAATTCTCAGCGTCCAATCGGTACGGAGAGCTGCCTAGAGGGTGCTACTAAAAAACAGTTCCCAGATATGGGGAAAATACCAAATTTGCAAAAGGTTTGATCCGTAAGAGAGCAGCCTCGTTGAAAAATAAACTATCGAAAGGAATTACGGTATGTTTTTCAAGCGTACAACATTCTTTTCTAAAACAAATTTGTTAATAGGATGGCTGGGATTGGAATCCTGAATCTTATCGATGAGAGGCGGACGTTGTGATGACTGGGCCATTAAGAATTAACTTCCAAATACTTAAATGTACGTTTTTTGTTCTTGATGGGCAATCGAAGTGAATGATTTTGTGGCCACGTGACCTTGACTAGCCATTAAAAAGCCATAACTGAAAACTGCGTTAAGTATCCCTGGCTTCCCCTAAATACAAACCAAAAGACTAAAGTACAAATACCAATAACAGTGCCTTTTGACTAAAAAATGGTACTGTAAACTATTTCTGACAAAAAAAAGAATCTAATTCCACACAATAATTAGCATCATGAAAGTAATTTCGTTACCTTCAACTGTTCTTTAAATAGTGATAAAATGCACGAAATTTTCTGACATTGAGCATTATTACCGTATGGCGTAGATAATCCTGTCCGGTCTTAGGCAACGTATAATGCAGAGTTTGTGAAACAGAGTAGATCTGTTTTTCCATTCTTGAGGAAGGGCTTCTTTCTCAGGGTACTCAGAGTCGACGAATTTTTTCCACCGTTTTGGCGATGCTTCCATGTCTCTGTCCAACCCTTGAAACTCATCTAGCGAAGACAGCGCCTGTAAATCGAATAAATGGTGAACTTTAATGTATAAGTATAACATTGAAAGATTATATTTAAATTAATATATAGAAGGGGAAATATATTATTCAGTGTTATTTTGCCATTTTCATAAAAAAAGTATTAAATATTCCCTCACCCTGATAGCTGCCCATGCATGAGAACTCATATATTCAACGGGGCTTTCAAGTGTTGAATCTTCCAGGCTTTGGTGCAAGAGAAATTCCGATGCATCTGCTGGTATTTGATCCCTTATGCGAAGGATCTGAAACAAAAAGTCTTTTAGATGAAAAATAAGCTTAGTATCCTTACCCTATAACTTGATGTTCTATATCCTGTGACTGGATTTTCCTTATAAACTTAACAACAAAGGAACTAAATGGAGAATATATGCAAACATGGTGGTGAGGTGATCCATTTTGAGTAGTTGTAACAAGGTGAATTATAAGAAATAATAGCTTGATGCATTATGACTTCACGAGAAATCTGACAGTAAAGGCTAAAATTTAAAATCACGTAATAAGTTTTTTTTACTAGTAACAGTTAATGTTACCTGGTGAAAAATGACTAACATAGAAAATCAGAAGTAAGGATTTCATAATTAATGTTTTAGGTCTGTGGGACTTCCCTTCCTCTTAAAGAATATTAAAAAAAAAATAACTATCCTTTGGATTAGCGAGCGTGGACTGTATTCCTACCTGGAATGCGAGATGCGCAGCGAGCACCGTCTTGTGGCTCTCGAAGAGCCCACGTCCCACGTATCGAAAGATGGCCAAAGTCACCCCATCCACCAGCATCCGCACTCGTTCGTTGACGTGTTCGGTGACTGGGCAGTGGTCGATCGCCTTGTGGAACACCTCTTTGATGTTCTGCCGGAGACAAAGATGGTAAGCGATATTTAATAGTACACTGTAAAAAATAGAGTCATGTTGTATCATATTGTTCATGCATCTGACTATTTATAGGTAAACATCTTAATAAACGTTTGAAATTTCAGTTCTTGATGCTACATAAGTGCTACTCTTTCTCTCTCTTGATAGTGTTCATGTTATACAAAACTTCAACAAAAGGTTCGTTGACTTTAATTTTTATATGTTAGTAGCTTTGGAAATTTCTAGCAGGTTCTATAGATAAGAAAAAAGTTTGCAGCCTTCTATGAATAACTTAAAATGATTTTTGGCATCTTTTTTTCCTGAAAACTTAAAAAAAAATAGTACGGCCACTTGACACATTGTCTGTAAGCTCTTTAATTCAAAAGTCACGAACCACAGGCTAAGAACAATAACCACCACTCCTCACCTTGAGTGAAAAGAGATACATGGGAGACACCGTGGACATATCCTGCACTACAAAGTAAACAAGAGCCGCTCTGTCCGCCACGTCTCTGTAGATTTCTCTGGCCTCATTAATTTCGGCCTCTGTCTTTTTACTTTCGGTCGACTTGGCCTGAGTTTCAGCTGCCATGGCTTTCGTGGATTCCAGGCTCTCGACAAGACTGACGTCGCCAACTAAGTCGCCTTCAGCTGAAGATAGTCGAGAGAGAAGGCTCTCTTCCAAAGATTTGAGGCTGATGGCAAACTCGTTCTGGTCCTTGCTCAAGCGAGCCTGCAAGAAGGAAATAACAAGATTAATGGTAGCTTATCAGAAATTTCTTTTTTACAAATGAAACTCTATTAGCTATTATTTGTTAATGAGATAAAAATATCAGTTATATACTTATTAAACATGTAAAAAAATATTTAGTTGGTAAATAATGAATTATACGTTAACCGAGAGCTGAAATGGGCCTCAAACTCATTCGCCAATGGCTCTAGAGGTTTGTTACTAACGGTCGATCTTGAAGGTTACCATAGATAACTCTGAAGTTGGACTCTGTTAGCGCAATTGGTGACTGAGTTTCGAGTGCATTAGCAGACCGGTATTGCTTGTGGTCATATTGCCAAACAATTAGGCTATTTTGAAAATGGACGACTTATTTATCATATGCTTCACGCCATAAGGTAAACAGAATTATTTGGTCACATGACAAAAGAATAGAAATTCTTGTTTTAAAAGTAATTCTTTAAAAATGAATGCATAATTTTTTTGGTGAAAGAATAATTAATGTACTATTCTATATATAGGGTATATTACTAAATGAAAAACATTAGACGATCAAATCTGTCACCTTGGACTCTTCTAGGTCAGGTCTCTCTTTGGACACGACTTCCGCCAGCAGCTGGTCTGCTAGACCCTCCGCGGTGACGCTAAAGTCGACAAGGGTCGTATTGGCCTGGATCTCCGGTCCGAAACGAGGGGCACTCAGCTTCGTGTGGAGGATAAGCTGAAACTGTGGGTTGAAAGGCAGCTCTTTGGTGCCCAGCTTGATGGCCCTAATGGTACATAATACCATCATTTAAGTGAGAATCGAGTACATTTTAAGAATATATTGAGGTCAAATATTGAGCGTCATTTGGAGGATACTTGTACATTTAATCATTACGTTAATATGAATAAAAATTGTTTTAAGTTTATGATAATAATAGATTTCAAAATAAATTTCTTTAAGTACATAAATATGACCTGGAAATTAGAGTAATGTGTAGCTGTGTTAAACCTATTGATTTTTACAACATACACAACTCTTCTAACGTTCTATTAAATGACATTATTATGTGAATATTTTGTGTTCAACTAAATTGCCGAGTACAAAAGAGTGTATTGGGGTCTCAACGGTTATAAATAAACGGTGTCACTCAAAAACGGTGATAAATAAACACTTTCCTTACCACCTTCACATTATTTAACTCCAGCATTAATATTTATGTCTGCAGTTCTCAGCAGACCCGACTGATTAACTCTTTGTTGGTGGTCTACCACCTATATTAAGATGTCATTAAACATTTTCTACATAATTTCAAATTGAACTATGAATTACGAAACTATTTTTAAACTATTGCGTACTCACTTCCCCTTCTTGACAAAATTGCAGAAGATAATGGGGCACAGTAGCGGATCAATATTCTCTGTGAGATTCTCCACCAGCACGGATTGACCAGATACAACAGCTTCTTCAATTAGTTCCAAGTAGCTAGAGATAAAAAATATTCTTTCTACTATTCGTTGATTGTTGTACTGATTTGTCTAACAAAGATCGGCTTAAGTCAAAAGGAAAAGCACTAACTTTATTGTTTTTTCAATACACCGATGGTCAAATTTGACAGCCCCCTCTTTCCAAGAAAAATCCCTTCTGCTTTTAAAATGTGATAAATCTCGTACAAATGATGTGAAAAATAAAGTATAAAATACAAAATAAAGCCAATGAAGACAAATGAAAACGGGATATTGTTCAAAGCAAAAGACTTTTGAGAAGCAGACTTTTATGCAGACGAAATTTTGAAATAATATTGACGTTAAGTGAATTGCTGATATACCCAATGCAAGCGGAATTTAAATGGCTAGCTCAATTTCAAAACATGCATATCGCACAGTACACAAAAATCTTGTGTCTTTATATCAAAAATGACTTTTCAGAAAACAGCGTACAGTGCCAGAAAAAAAAATCGTCGTTTTACTCTAAATTATCCATAAATGATGTCAATTAACGGACATTTTCTCTTCTGAAATATAGAAAAAATGTATAATGGTGTAAATTTACGGAAATATTCAGGTAACAAAGTTGCCATTTATATTTCCGTTGATTGAAGAAATCATTTTGTCAGAGTATAGTAAACCCTCACCCTTTTTGGTCCGTTCTAACCACCACAAGCTTATCACCATAGAGGTTTTTGATCCAAGGCACTGCTCTGATCTGTGGGTCGACCAGCAGCGGCCAGCGACACAAAGGAAAGCTGGTCGCGAATAAGGCTGCGTTCTCCACTGACGCCCTGTCTCCTGGAAGACCAGCATTGCGCCAGCGGCCAACTACTGTCTCGTCTTCAAGTAGCAAGGAGATCACGGGTTCTGTGGTCGACATCCCGGGACTGACAATTCCCACTGGGAGGTTGCTCTGTTGGAAAAATATGATTTGTGTTTTACTACGCATGCTTTTTAAATAGGTGTTAAAAAATTGAAATCTTTTTAACAACAATTAACAAAAGATTTTTAAATATACTATTAAGTATATGCAGTAAGTAGTATATAACAAAGTTTATCAGCCAACAACGTATAGCATATGCCATAAATTTTATAGATAAATCTTAAAGTCAAGTAATATAATTTAAACAATAAATAAGAGGATGCAGCGGTTGGCGACACGTCACTGCCGCCGCCTCGACACTCGCCGGACGCTAGCGCACCATCACAACAGAAGTAGGAAGACACCTCGACTTGTTCCACTCCTCCTACTTCGCAGTGGGAACGACACACGGCACTGCACCCAGACGCTCACCGACCTTCGAGGACTGATCACGCTCCGCTCCCTTCCCGCGCGCTGCGCGAGGAGCGACTAGACTCTGGACCATAACTTAATTAATATCATGTCTACTGCAAAACTATCAAATGTAATCAGCGGAACTTGCATGTTCCATTACCTGTAAATATTAACCTTAAAGATTCCATTAAATGATTGAGAGATGTATTTGGATTTCACTTCTTCAACGTGGAGGCACGTGCACCAACACAGCTAACACACGTACCTCAGCAAGGATTTCACAACAACATTTTCGTTTTTTATACTTTCAATGCTGTTTGTTAACTGTGTCTGGCTTCACGACAAATTATATTTTCTCCATCGATTATATGTACAGCTTAAATTTGATTACTCCATACATTACTCATAGACTGTGGTTAATTTGATCAGTATCTTTCTTCTCTTTGGCGTGCCGGAACTCTGGCCACTATAAGGTATTGGCCTTATTATACAGCTATTGTGTATTTTTGAAAATCTTCCCCCTACCCCCGCCTCTTAACAACTAGATATAAAGTTATAAGGTGGCATATTAAAAATATTGTGGCGTATTAAAAAATGACATGTATCACACAAACAGCCCGACATGTCTTTCATCCCCAGCCAATGATTGCGAAGGACTTTTGTGGAAAATATGTACTTCTTCCACAGAGCCATTTTTTTTCAACTTGTCGTGCACCTTTCTTATTATCTACTACTAATTTTACAAGATTTACTTGAACTAATAATTCAAGTAGATTGGTATATTCTAGATTTATGTATTTCTATTAAAGCTCTATTCATTTTTTTCCGAATCATATAAACACTCAAACCAGGATTCTTTAAATAATGTATTTTACCAAGTAACGACACAATAAGCAGCATAACACTTTATTAGTACATTTATACGATAGTAATTAGAAAGTTATTAGATAGTAATTAGAAAGCAATAACAGTAAACAGATATCATTAATGTACTGAAATCCTGTACTTCGTGGATGTGTACGTGGTTTCCTTGTTGACCACCACAACAGCCATTAGTGCCTTCTTCCCACAAATTACCCGACAACGTGAACTTATACCGTGCCCATTCTATTCACCAATAACAATCTGCACGGCAAACTTATACTTCTGGCATTGCATTATGTGTGGGAACTTGCTGTGGATAATTCTGCTCAGCAACCTATATACTTTATAAAAGGTGTACGTAGAGTTATTATAGTTGTGAGTCACTATGAAAGGACTTTTGTTGCCATTAAAAGTATCTTTCCAATATTGTTCCTAAATACAAAAATGCCGATTTCTTTCTCTTAAAAATACGGTACATGTAGGAACAACACAAAAAATGTTTAATTAGTACCTATATATATGACAGTCATTCGAAGCAATAGCAGTACACCGCATACACAGACGCTATGCAATACATCGATTCCTTGCTCACCACCACAGATGCACAACCATCAGTGTCCTCATCCCACAAACAACCCGATGCAGCCCTCATACCTTGTCCATGCTTTTCGCCAATAACAACCTGCACGGCGAACTTATACTTCTGGCACTGAATCATGTCTTTCAACTTGTCGTGGATCTTTCTGCTTAGAGACTTTGTCCACTCCGGGGCGTACATGAAGTCGTAACTCTTGTCGCCCAACTCATCGGTGATCAGTGTCTTGAGGACGGATTTCACGGCGGTCGAGTTAAACTTGTCTTCGCGGGATGGGCGTATGTTGAGCTTCTTTTCTTCTTGCATGTTTGCTTGGTAATGGTTAAAAGTTTCCTGAAAAAAGGAATTGAGGTTGACAATTAGTAAAAACTTTGGGAGAATAACTTTTAAAAACTACTACAGATGTCAATACATTAATGTGTAGTTAAAGCGGTCGCCTATCCCCTTCCTTCTCACTCCCGCGAAAATGACGGTTTCGCACTCTCTTTCTTGCACCCATGATATTTCCGGGCTGGAATGTTCAGTAGTATCGTGTCAACCAAATTAGCACTAACTTAAATTCATCAAATAAAATGACAATGGTTGGAGTGTTCAATAGTAACTCATCAATAAGATTAAAACTAACTTTAATTTTCACCAATTAAAACGCCGACGCCAGGGATAAAAAAATAATAGCCACTTTGATGACCGTTTTCTTAAAAATCACCCGATGGTTAAGGGCTATTTCTAATTTCAGGTACTTCAGTACTTAATTTTTCTTTGTACTTTTAAATGGAAAAGGGAGACAAGGTGAGTTGAGGCCTTATGTAACGTAGAATATCTGCAAAGGTTCTACCGTCGTCTAGCCATCCAACAAACATACCGTGCAAAAAAGAATAAAAACCACCAAAAAATAATGCCATGTATATTGGATTGGTGTCTTTATAAATTATTAGGTTCATCATAAAATAAATATATGCTTTACACAAAACAAAAATCTGTTCCATTTAAAAAAAGAAAACAAACATTTACAATTTAAACTAAACTTATAATTAACACTTTTCAAAGTAATTATCATCACCAAACTACAGATTGAATATCGCCAATACTTCTTAAAAATTATCAAAAAAAATTTTAACATATAAAATCACGTAAGATGTCTAAAAAAATATTAACCATAAATCCATTAAAAATATTTTTAACAGAATTTCAGAGCCATTTTAAACATAATAAACTGCTTCAAAATATCTTAAAATTCTGACTGGTATAGAAATGGATCAGTATATAATAAAAATGATTAATGATAAAGTAAGGATTATATATGGGTAAATTTGTTAACGCTTTATATTACATTGCCCAAAATTATTTATTAATATTTGAAAATAATTTAATGTTATTAAACATGTTTTATAAATAACCAAACATATATAATTGAAAAACTCTCTTGGACTCACCAATTATACAACGAAAGAAAAATCGAATATTTAATATTAATTTTTTAATGGAGTATTCATACTTATACATTGTTTAAACATAACCAAATAGCTTTAATTGCGCTAATTGGAATGTAGTTGATAAAATAATATGCTTGAAACTATTACTCCATATATTTCCTCTGATGATATAAGTTTCGAATGTTTATTGCTTTAATTCCACAGACGAAAAATAGTTTTACAACTTTTGAGATAATTTTTCTTTAAAAAAATCTTAAATGAGAAATTCTATATATCATAAAAAAATTGACATAAACATCAATCATACAAGTTTATAAAAATAAACTTACCTGATATTAGAACCTTCCCGTGCATGTATCCAAACCGAAACCTGCGATGTCCGAAGCCCGAAAATAGAAGAAAAATATCTTTCTTCTATAAAAATCGATGAGAATTTCATCACGCAGCTTGTAAAAGGAGATCAAGGTAATTTTGGCGGCATGTTCTCTGGGATGGAAAGTCTGAGTAACTCTGATCAAGGATTTGTATTTGCCATGACAACCAATCAATAACAAACATTTTCGGAAGAGTAGAAACAATTTTCCCTTTTTGGATAATCTGGTGTTTTAAGATCTATTATTTACTGAATCTGGTAAGTATGGTATAATATTTAAAAATCGAATTTCTGGGTTATTTAGTAATTTTACACTTTTTCCGACTTAACATTTTAAAAAACCATAAAAATTTCATTTACTTTATATAAATAATATTTTTGTCGTAAGAAGAAAATTTTTGATGATAAATGATAAGATGATGGACATTAATAGTTATTTTTGTAATAAAATTGCCAAAGTAAAACTATTTTTTTTAAAAAAAAAGAGGAATTATTTAAAAAAAGATAGCCGTAGGCTGGTGTTAAATGATTTGCCTGAGTTTAAAATACTACGTGCTTTTCATGCATTAATTGTTATGATCAGGTTAAAAAAAAAGCAAAAACATTTAAGAAGCAGTGCAAAAAACCCTACTTTTATGCACTTGTTCTTAAAGGTAACGTTCATGAACTGAATTTTTAAAAGCCTCATTAGAGGCCCGATAAGCGATTTAAAAAGATAGATTTTGTGCACGCGATTATAAAAAAAGATTGGAATAAACTGTTACTAGTTTAATAAACTTGGAGTTGCACGGTGTACCACTAATGAAGGTGAATTTATATTACGTAAACTTTTACTTTATGCAAAATAATCCCCTATCTCACTGATCAGCACATCATCACGATATTATAAGTACACCTGCTTATGTCAGCATTTTTTGTATTTGGATGTACGAGTGAATCTCAGCCCTTCTTTTTATGAGCAACACATTCCACATTTGTACATAAATATTCATCAATATTTCCCTTTCTTTTCATTGGTAAACATCAAGAATAAACAGCGATCTCTAGAATTAAATTAAATTCGGAAATATTATTAGAATTGATTAGAGTAAATTTGACCAAATATTAAAAATCAAGTAAAGATTTAAAATAATTAAAAAAACTAATACTGTTCAAATTTCAATCATACAAATTTACGTCACCTGCTTTTTAGCTTTCACACTACGTTTATAACGTAAACAAGTAGGTTTGTAACAGAATCTGTCACTTAACCCGCTTCCACACAACAATTGTGCTCAACAGGAAACAAACTATTTTTACACCTCAGAAAGAAATTCGCCAAACAGGGCTTTTAGCTAGTTTAATTCACATTTTTAAACGCCAAAATTAACGATTTTCATTAATCTTCTTTCTCAAATTTAACAATTAATCTTTATCGTTTGCTAAATTTGTCTGAAGTTCGAAGAATAATGATGTAATTTTTTTTAATAAATATCTTTGAGTCTCCACAATTTCCCGTTTACATTAACTTTGTTCCGAAAATTCAGTTATTATTTATCGTTTGTTAAATTAATTTGCAGTTCAAAAAATAAACAAGTAGGTTTGTAACAGAATCTGTCACTTAACCCGCTTCCACACAAAAGTTGTGTTAAACAGGTAAAAAGGCGCCAAACACTGCATTAATTCTATATTAAACATTTACATGCTAAATTTGGCTAGTTTTATTTATTTTATTTCGAAAATTCAATAATTATTACTTATCGTTTGCAAAAATTAATTTTTATTTCAAAGAATAAATATGTACTATTCCTCGCTTTTAAATAGAATGAAAATATTTCATATCAACATACAAAGAATTTCGTAGTGAAATATATTTGACGTCATTTCAAACTGATCGATGTCGCAAAATAAATTTATTTTAATTTATTGTCTAAAAGAATAAGTTTCTCGGGCGATTGTTGCGAATGGCAATGGTGATTTAATTCTAATAACAAACAGGGCCTTTAGCTATTTGTAATTTAAACTTTTAAACCCCAAAATTAACTATTTTCATTAATCTTCTTTCTCAGAATTAATAATTATATTTAATTAAATTACAGTTCGAAAAATATATAATTAGTACAAATGATGCTTTAAAAATCAAAGCGAAACTTTGCATATTTTTTATGCCAAGTTAGAATTCTCTTTGCATCTTTCTTCATACATATATAATGAACCATCAAAAGAACTCTATTGTGATATTACAACAATCCAAACTGAATCATATCACATAAATAAATATTCTTTCAAATGTTTGTATTTTTTTAAATAAAATTTCTCGTACGTTTAACGAAATGACAACAGTGAAAATATTGAATAAAAATGGAATTTGCATGTTATTTCAATGTAGATTAAATTTTAAGTTATTTAAATTTTAAATAAACTTCTAATTTAAATTTTTTAATGAAATTTGGAATGTAGCCTAATATGATTTTTTGCTTCAAAATGACGTATCCCACTTGTTTGTGGGACTTGTAGATGGCAACATTGAAAATATGAATAAAAATGGAATTTGCATGTTATTTCAATGTAGATAAAAAAAATTAGTTATTTAAATTTTAAATAAACTTCTAATTTAAATTTTTTAATGAAATTTGGAATGTAGCCTAATCTGATTTTTTGCTTCAAAATGACGTATTCCACTTGTCTGTGGGACTTGTGGTTCTTTCTGTGAAAGTGGGTGACGAACGGACGGACAGACAGACAGACAGACGGACTAAAAGATTATAAAACCTTTCACTTTTTACGTTATAAACGTAGTGTGGAAGCTAATAATTAGTAAAATGATGCTGTAAAAAAAAAAATGGCTAGTTTCATTTATTTTATTTCGAAAATTCAATAATTATTACTTATCGTTTGCAAAAATTAATTTATATTTCAAAGAATAAATATGTAATATTCTCTCGCTTATAAATAGAATGAAAACATTTCATATCAACATACAAAGAATCTCGTAGTGAAATATATTTGAAGTCATTTCAAACTGATCGATGTCGCAAAAATAAATTTATTTTAATTTATAGTCTAAAAGAATTAAAGTTTCTCGAGCGATTGTAACGAATGCAATGGTGATTTAATTCTAATAAAAATGGCTTCCTATGCTTTTTAAATGAGCATTAAGTTTTGAAGTTTTTTTTTAAATAATTGAAGTACTTCGAATTTGAATTCTTTTCTGAAATTTTTAATGTATTCTAATTTCGATGCGCTGAATTTTTTGACGTATCACACTTGTCCGTAGCATTTGTAGTTTGGGCTATGAAAGTGGGTGACGGACAGACGGACAGACAGACGAACTGAACGATTATAATACCTTCCACTATTTACGTTATAAACGTAGTGTGGAAGCTAAAAGTGAAATGTGTTATAATCGTTCAGTCCGTCTGTCTGTCCGTAACCCACTTTCATAGCCGAAACTACAAATGCTACGGACAAGTGGGATACGTCCACAAATTCAGCGCATCAAAATTAGAATACATTGAAAATTTCAGAAAAGAATTCGAATTCGAAGTACTTCGAATTCGAGTATTTAAAAAACTGCAAAATTTAATGCTCATTTAAAAAGCATGCGAAGCCATTTTTATTAGAATTAAATCACCATTGCCATTCGCAACAATAGCTCGAGAAACTTTAATTCTTTTAAACAATAAATTAAAATAAATTTATTTTTTAGCCATAAATCAGTTTAAAATGACGTCAAATATATTTCACAAAGAGATTCTTTGATTGTATGTTGATATGAAATGTTTTCCTTCTATTTAAAAGCGAGGAATATTACATATTTATTCTTTAAAATATAAATTATTTTAGCAAACGATAAAAATGAATATTGAATTTTCGAAAGAGAAAATAAATGAAACTAGCCAAATTTAGCGTGTAAATTTTTAATATAGAATTAATGCTGTGTTTGGCGCGTTTTTTCCTGTTGAACACAAATGTTGTGTGGAAGCGGGTTAAGTGACAGATTCTGTTACAAACCTACTTGTTTGTGCTTATACTTAATTTTCGCTATCGTTGAAATTACTTTCAAATTAAAATTGCCATAAATCCTAATCTATAATAACAATGCAATTCCTTTTGAGATATTGGCTCATGTTTTGCCTCATATACACGTTTGGGTTCGAATTTAGAAAAAAAAATCGTATTTTAAATGACACTTTAGCACAAAAAGAATAATCTCCTAAAATTTGGAATCTGTACCAATAGCTTTGCCTGGGCGTTGGCCTATACCTACAAAGAAAGACTGACTTATGTATTAACGCCCAGCCAAAAGAATTGGTATAAGAAAGCTACCTTTACAATAAATAAAAAGTATTATATGTATAAAAAATATATAAAAGTTCAATTATTATAAGTTTCGAACCCATTTGTGCATTTTAAGATATAAAAAAGTACAAACTAATTTTGCAAAATGATAATATCTTCTTTGAGTCTATAAGATAAATAGGAGTCCTGATTAACAATGGTGGTTTGGTAGAGTGACTGGTTGAATGTCTTCCAAAATATTTAATGCACATTTCTTTTTGAGTGTCAACCTTATTTACATAACCTTTTACATAGCATTTGTAATCTTTAGTTTAGCCCTCTTGCAGACAGATGACCAAGTGTATGCTGTAGAGGTTTTATGCGCATCGGGTTTTGGGAACTGACGTACGTCGAATCCGTCGTATGATGTCTCCACAAAGTTCATCAGTAGTTCATTCACTCTGGTATCATCCCTATCGGCCCAACCGTATTTTTAAACAAGAAGTCTAAGTGGCTATGGTACAGCTCAATGAAAACCAAATGTCAGATAAAACAAAAATAAAATCCATATTTTCTTTTCATTTTGTGACAAATGGAATTGAACCTATAGTGTTCTAGAATCAATTTGAACAAATTAAAAATAAATTAAAACAAAATAGACAATCGTTGTGTAATTACGGTCAGTATATCTAGAAATAGATTACCCGTACCAAATTTTGAGACCCCATTAAAATAGGTGAGATTTACCCTCACTGAATAGGGTGCATTGCCTCTTTTAAGACGTGTAAACAACATGAAATCAAACAAACCAGTCCTCTAATTATGTTTTGTTTGTTGAACGAACGTCTCGAGGCAACATTCCAATGTCCTGAAGTTTTTTGCCAGTTGCGACCATTGGTCCCGTTACGAGCCCAGACCACCTAGCAGACGTCTAAGCGAATTCTGAATCTAGTTTTTAAACAGAACGAACTTAAATGGACTGGCGTACGGTGAATTTGTCATGATCCAATACACTGCTTCATATACCAACGTTGATCGCTAGAAAATTGCGTTGGATGCCCGTACTGGTAACCCCATCTTTATTTGACCGCATTTGTAAGCACGAAGTCTAAGTGGCTGCGATAAAGCTCTTAATATATATATAGAGAGAGAAAACCGAAATTGTCCCTAAACTTGTCGCCTTACCTTTTGCTCCAGGAAAGGTCTCCAGTGCTCATACAGCAGCTGTATCCTGTACTCCCTGGTGAAGGGTCCCAAGTAGGCCACAAAGGCCGAAGATACCAGTACGTCTCCGGCCAATGTACCTTCCAAGGCCCTGAAGTCTTTCGCCAGCTGCGACCAGCGTTCTCGCTCAGAAGCCAGACCACCAAGCAAACGGTTGGCTAAGTGAATGCTGAAACAGGTTTTTTGGGCCTCAGCTTCGCATCGACTCTTGGAGGCGGTCGCCTCGGCACACTGGTTCTGCAGCTGACATAGTTGCTGTTCCACTTCCTGGTATTGAAATGGAAATTCCGTTTCATACACAACAGTTGCAATTATTTTTAATGCAGGATGACAGTGGCAAATGAAAGCAGTAAAATATCCCCTACGGATATAAAATGGGACACATAATTTTGCGGTCTGGTTAGAGGGCAATCTATTGGACAGTCCTAATTAATTTTCTTCGCATCATATAACTGATGTGCCATAAACAAATTTACAATACTTACTTACTTAATCTTTGCTAAATTATTACTTAAGAAATTACTCTAAAGATAAATAATGAAAAGTTAAATAACAAAACTTAATATAATAATTGTAAAAAGTATATCATTTGAATGACACTTCATATTTTAGGGCCATTTTAAATCAATCTTTTATAAGAACCACCCTGTACTTTATAATCATGTCTAAAGGCTTACTATTGTTAAGAGAGTAAACGTTTTTTGTAAACTATGCTAAAAAGCTATAAGCTATATTTACCGTCACTTTCTCTTGAATTTTAGCCAATTTTTCTTTTGCCAAATTGTATTCAGAGTTAGCTTCAGCTAAAGCTCGCCTTTTCGGTTCCACATCACAAAATACCTGAAAAGATATTCAAATATAGATATTCATAAAAATACCAAAGCACGCATATAATGACTTAAACAGTTTTTAAATCATTCCTTACTTCAAAATACTTGAGTACATTGATGACCCACGAGCATAATCCGGCCGCAGCTTGGGATTTGCCGACAACCACTTCCGGTTTGAACTCCGGACTCTTCAGGTAAGTCTGAACCGCTTTCAGGCAATTCTCGTGGATGTTGTTCTTGTCGAAGTTGATTAAGGAGTCTAAGAAGCTGTCAATCTTTAGACAGAAAATATTAAGTTAACACAGAATACTGGCTAATTTAAGAGACAGATGAAAATATATTCATTAAAGTATTTTTTTTGTATATAAAACGTTTGTAAACTAGAACTCACTTTACTCATGGTTAGTTTAGCAGCCCTCCAAGACAAATCTCTCGGAATTTTACCATCTGTTGCGAGTAACACCATAACTGCCGAAGTTACATTTCGTACGGCGACAGGAGGAGATCCAAAACTTCTCAGTTCAGTTAGGTTGCCCTGAAGTTAAGAATATGATAATTTAAAAGTATTTAACACAAAATAAAAATAGAATCTTCTTCTTAAAGTTGTTAAGTGTATACATAAAATTTGATAAAGTTAAATGTAAACTCTTTTGTGAAATATTTTGTCTTTCTTCTTCTACCCTATCTTAAGCAAACGACCTGCACCTTAACTTAATGATTTATCTTTTCACACGCAAACGAGAAGTACAAAAAAAGAAATACTGCAGTTACTTTTCGATGAAAATTTTGCATCAAAAATTTGGGTCAAGTCTGTATTTTTCAACTGGCAATGTGTTTTTGAGCTTAACAAAGTGGGGTTAAGTATCCATATTTTTCATTTCGTCATTTTATTTCATTCGTCCGTCATTTTCATTTCGTATTTTCGACTTAATGACAGGTTCAATCAGCAAACATTTGTTAATAAACGTTCTTTTAAAAGTGTATAGAAAACGAACTCCACCTTGTTTAGTGTGTTGAGCGCCTCTTGCGCTGCCTCCAATGCCGGTTCCGCCCTTGCCAAATCTTCTTCGCAGTCCTTCTGTCTGCGGGACAGGTCGGTGTGAATGCGGGACACTTTGGCCTCTTCCGCTTCGGCCACAGTTCGCTCGCGGGACACACCTTCTGTTTCTCGAGACACCGTTTCAAGAAGTTGGTCAATGTCCCGGCCACGTTTTTGGAGCTCGATTTCTTGATCGGCTAGTTGGCCTTTCAAAACGTCCACCTTTGGAGAAAAGGGATATTGGAATTATATCATTGCTTTTAATAACATTTCATTACTTACGCAATTGCAATGACAAGATTACTGAAATATCCCATTGTTGTTATGCTTAATTATTGGAATTAATTAAGGTTCTAATAAGGAAAAAAATTGTATTAGAAGTTATATGTTAAGTACCGATTTGGACTGACCGAACCATATGAGCCTGGATATTTGTTTTTTTCTTTTTGTGTACTTGTCTGTATTTGTGTGTTTTGAGAACACTGCAACGTACGGGCTGCGCTTGTTTAATCTGTGCAGTCGACAGTCCTAAAGAAGCGCACGATGCTTTGAAGAAAAGACCCTTTGCAAAAAAGCGCCAGAAGTGCACTTCTTTGCTTTGGGTCTCCGATCAAGTGGTGACCTCGTCATATGGCCAGATTTCTAAATTACGAGGCGTTTAATGGGGAAATTCAACCTAATGGAATGGACTCACTTGAATAGAAGCCACTCCTTTTATTAACTTGTTACGTTTTGAATGCAAAATAAATAGTCAGAACTAGATATTATAATGGATGGTTGTGTTATTTTCCGAAAAAAAATGTGTAAAAAGTTGGCTTATGTAACTTTATAAGGGAAAAGATGGCTTGAAATCTAAAGAAAAGCGACTCGAAAAGTCTCCACAAGAGGTTGTAACCCATTAAATAGAACAGGGGCCCGGAGGGCCGAGTGGTTTGGACCATTACGCTAGCAGTCTGCGCGCTGTAACGGGTGCGGGTTCGATTCCCGCCTTCGCCCTGGGTGTAATTTCCTTTCTCTGTGACAGTAAAAATTCTTTCTGTGTCTGTCTTACTTGACGAAGGCTTATATAAGCTGGTCTATGATCAAGCACACAAGCCGCAACATATATGTACCTACCCCTAAATAGGACAGATATCCTTAAAAGTATTTGGAAGGTAATCGAGAAAAATTGTTAAGATATGAAATTTCTTTTTCTGAGAAAGAGAACATATGAAGCTGAAATCCAGTTATAGAAGTAAGAACATCGAAGATCTTAAGAGCTGATAGTGGCACAAAATCTTTAACAAGATTAAAGTTTACTTTCTCTTTTTCATTTTTTATTCGATTTTTTTTTTCTAGAATGATTTTTATATGAAACTTTAAATCACTTACCTGTTCACTGGTTTCCACCAGTTTCTTTAAACCAGCTTCCAGTCTTCCTATGTTATCTCGAAGAAATGTGTGCCGCTTTTGCATCAGATACTTGTAGGACTTGATGTGTTGCAGGAAGCTTTTTGGAGTTGTTTCGACAGAGCGTCTGTCTTTCTTTAGGTACTGTTTACTTACTTCGTTCACCGAGTGGTAGGCAAAAGCAACAAAATTTGCCACTGAATCCCTCAGTTCAGGCTATAAAAGAATTAGTTTTCAGTAACATTTGGGTTAATTGATTGGGTGCTGGTACAGCACAGTCGTGTGTAAGGCTTTACAATATAATGTAATTAAGAAATTTTCTGCTTCATTTTAATTTTGTCTTCGTGCCATAAATGTGCTTTTGAGAGCTTATAAAAATTAAAGGAGTGTAATTTACAAAGAAAACAAGTAATAAAAATGAAATTTGAGAAGTTTAAACAAAATATACGATCATCTTTCTGTATGCACTCTGTAGGAAGTGCCCTAATTGAATTTCAACAAATTGATGCTTTTTATTTTATACAAAAATTCATCCCTCACCAGAAGAATTGGCAAATCTTCCAAAAATCTGTTGCACACTGTCACTAGTGCCTCTTTTGGCCATGGATGGAACCAGTCAATACATGTGCAGCTGATGAGTGTGGGAAATTTACGACTGCGCAGCCTCAGCGTGGATCCTACTGGAGAGAAGCAAAGTACTACCTGCGTAGATAATAAAAAAAAGAGTATAATTCAAAAATTTTAAACTTGAAATACATATTGATCAACGAAATGAACTTATGGAAGACTGGGATGGGGAGGGGGGATTCCTTGGTGATTCCCATTAGCTGGTCATTAGCGGCGTCAAGATAGAATCGGATACTACTTGTGAGGGCTGGAGAGGATCAAATCCATCTTCACTCACCGTCTGATTGACACTTGCATGGTATAAAGTAACCACGGTGATTGGCCTAGAGTTTGGGGTAAGCCCACCCCCTAAGTTGCTATACCGAATTCAAGGTTTCGGCAAAAATGTCAGCTACTGTAGACAGCCTTATGTTTAACTTGCAAGAGAAAGCACATGTCTATGCATTGTAATAGTATAATCGAAGACTCGAGAGTAGCCAACCATCTTCATTTATTTTTCCAACTAAAGGTTGTTAAAGGTTTTAGTAAGCCCAAACATTTTATTTTACTACATTGAATGCATAAAAATAAGAAGAACTTCATATTGCTTGAATGGTGCGATGCTAAAACTGCAAGGGAAAGACGCTTTAAATTATAAAAAAAGTCTTTTCTCTTACCTTGAGTCTTCTCTTGACCTTTTGAAGGAAATAGGTCCAGCAGTTGTCCCTGGAGTCAAATATGCCAGCGGACTTAACCTCCGACCTGAGTGCCGACACGATATTCTCGACTTCCGCTTCTGGGAATAGGTCGGGGATGTCCCCAGAAGACAGAAGATCGTTAACGAGGACTAGGAAACGCTCGTCCGCCACTTGTGCGTCAGAGACCATGAACAGGCTGCCGATGTTCTTCACGCCCGCTTTCAGATACAGGCTGGCAATGTCTGCCTTTTAATAAATGAAGTGACAAATCGATAAGATGCAAATTCATTATATGAGAAACAGAAAAAAAAACTTGCAGAAATTTGATTATCGACATCACTTATGGTACTGGGTGCATTTAAAGATTAAAGACATGTCGTATCATGAGATTCACAATGTCTTTTTCTCCCGCTGTTGGGGTATCGCTAGATATTGTTTGAATTTCTTGCAAATAACTATAAAAAATCCCTCGATTTCTTCAAACTTTTGAGACAGACTATAATCCCGATTTCATTGCTAGTTACAATGGCTCTCAAAGTAGACTCTTTACCCACGTTTTCCATCCGACATAAATTGAGAGACCCATAATATCTTTTTTAGGAAAAAAGTCATACTTGACCCGATCAAAATTTTACCGTAATCTCATACCGTAAACACTCACATAATAAGATTTTTTTATCTGCATGGAAAGTTCTTTACAATGATCTTAAATGAAACAAAGACTAAGCGTGAATGGAGTAAAAAAGCGTTAAATTAAAAAAAACCTAATCAACGACTTTTTGTTTTGAATTTTAAAGAATTTTATTATTGTCCTTACTTTAAAATCTTGAATGTCATATTCGGAATGCAAGGTCGGTTGATGCAGATGCAAATTGCAGATGTATGCTGCTAAGGAAGCCGACGATTGTCGACCACTGCCTCCCACACCGACAAGCAAAGCGTTTCCTCCAGACTCAAGGATGCGAGTTATACGACAGCTGAAACAACAACAACGAATCATAGGGACTTTTAATTGTGGCAACTATTGAAATTAATGCAAATTATAGTACTTAGTAAGTTCTACAAAGAAAATTAATAAGCGGATTCGTCCTAACTTTTGTGGATAGGTTATTCAAGCCATGGTAGAAGAAATTGCGTAAAAATATTAGTTGTTACACATTTCGTTTGGGAATATTCTACGCCACTGCTGGCATCTTTAGCCATGACATACCATTTGGTTGAACTAAAATATAATATACCATATTTTAGCCAATATACCAAAATTTGAACCTTTAAACAGCTATTTCGATGGCAAAGTTTAAATTCACAATTTATAGGAGAGACCGAGGTCAGCTTTCCATTGGGGCAGGTTTTCCACCCAGCCTTGTTTTAAAAATGGAACGTTAACTGTCACCAGTGGTTGAACTGGCCTACGTAGCAACCAAGCATACATCATCTATGAAGCTTTTTCTCTTTAGTAGAAGTAAAAGACTGTATTTCTTTTAATTTTTCAACTATGAGTAGCTTTCATTTCTTTATTTGAAACTAAAATTTACTTACTAGCATTGAATTAACGGTTTCAACATTGTATGTACTAAAAGTGGGTTTCGTCTTTAATGTAGCTACGTGTTTTTGCAAATAACTACTCATTAAGGTACAATGTTACAAATTTGGGGCGTTTCATCAAAAATATGTTTCCTAGTAGTTGCAAAGGCTGTGTGTTGCCATTTATCAGGTTTTTTGTTTTTAAAACTTAATAAATGGTTCATGGTAATTTTATGTAGATTTTAATGTATAATAGTAAAAATAAAATGTATATTTATTATGATGGAATTGTTATTAATCCTAAAATATTACTTACATGTGCCTCACTGCATCCTCAAAGAGTACGAGGTCCATTGGCATGCATATGTCATTGTATGCATCAAGAGCGTCCTGTAGTAGCCTCACCAGTTGGTCGTGGTCTAGGATGGGCTGATAGCATGATGTCCCAATGCCTTGAGCGAAATGGCAGTGGATGGGTACGTTGGCAACCATGGCTATTGCACCTTGATCATCCATATCCTAAAATAAGAATTATGACTTAGCTCAAAATCATTGAGGAAGTTTGGGTAAATAGGCTAAAGTATTTTTGTATGAAGTAACAAAATTAAGTGCTGAATTTCTTTCGAGAAATGAAAGTCCAAGAAACTTCCCAGATATAGCATAAATGGTTAAAATTACTGAATCCTTCGCAGCTTTTTCTCTTTAGTAGAAACGAAGTACTGTATTTCTTTTAATTTTTTCAACTATGAGTAACTTTCAGTTCTTCATTTGAAACTAAAATGTACTTATTAGCATTAAATTAACGGCTAACATAACTATGCCATGCTAATCCTATTGTTTGCGTCAACGTCTTGCAATAATTATAGCTTGTCACATCAAGTCTAAAAGTGTGTTTCCCGGACTAGTTAACTTGCTTAGTACTTCAGTTTTTTTTACATTAGCTCACCGTGTTTCTTTTGAGAACATCAGTCAAAATCTTGTCGAATTTTTCAATGTCTTCCTGGTCGAGGAGTTTGTCTCTGTACACCCTTTGGGATTCATGAAGCCACAACTGAAGAAGATCTTCGCTCTTGGTCAGACTTTCGCTATTACTCAGCATCAATCCCTGATAACAATAGCATTACGAATATATTTTTATTTTGTGGTATTAGTTATTTAAAAATAGGATTGATTTAAATGTTGTATCTTTTTATAATTTCAGTTTTGAAGTTATTTTAATTATATATGAAAAAAAAGGAAATTTCAAAGTCTGCCCAAAATGACTTAATTCGTCTGATAGCAAGAAAATTTGCCATACGAAAATAAGGCTTCCATTTCTAAAAAGGTGTAAATGCTAGGCGATCACCACAATCAACAACGCGCGACGAACTCAGTATCGCCCATGGCGTCAGGCAATCCAATCCAATCAAATCCAAGGAGTTATCTCTGGCATCCTTCAGGATCGACCGCTAAGTACAGAGGCAACCTCTGGCATAATTGGCAACTGAGTTCGGCGCGTGTTAGTACGCGTGGTCATATGGCCTAGCAATAACACCTTTCTACAAATGGACGACTCAAATAAGCTATGTGGTTAAGTTCATCTGAAAATACAAATTATAAGACAAATGGAGACCAAAGAAAATAAATAAATACGAAAATAAAAGCAAACAAAAAATATCGTTTTTATTTAGTAAGGTAGGTTTTAATGGCATTCACAAATGGGTTTTTTTATGAGTCAATGGTATAATCACCTTGAATACATTTGAAATGTCCCTCAAGTTAAACACGTAATGGGACTTAAGCGCCGTCTGGTGGAAGGAGGTCACCATCCTCCTCTGCAGTGCGATGGCCAGCTTCACTATCATCTGCTGGTATGAAGTCTTGAACTCGCCGACTTCGGCATCCGCAGCCTCTTGGTTTGTATCAGTTCCGCTGGGATGCAGACGCCTCAAGTGCTCCTTCAGTTGGAGACCGAAGATGGTCTGCATCGAGTCATTGGTCGTCGGAGGCATCGACAAAATGCAAAAGTTGCGCTGAAACGGATTTCATTGTTTATAAGTTAAAAACAGTCCTAATAAAAATGAATTTCAATGATAAGAATGAATTTCAAAGATTAACTAACAAATATAACAACCCAAATAGCTAAAAACTGGTTAGTAAAGTAAATATAAAGTTTACCTACATCGCCCTTATTAGCAAAAAACATTATAAGGTGTTTGTTCGATATCATTCTGGCATTGTGTGATAGTAAGTGGACATCGCAGAAGATCAAGCGATATCATGCGCTAAATTTATACTAACTATTTAACTGCCAGTTTTACAGTTTAAGTAGTTGTACTAATACGGTTTTAGACACACATGTGGACATACAAAAATGCAAAAAAAAGTGTTGTTTTGAGATACAGTTGAATTAGAATTCGTAACATTTTTGGGTGTTACCGTTTTGTTGAATATTGCAATTCTTCTATACTGTAATTATTTTAATCTACAATTCGGTTTTGATGTGCGAATTCCGTAAATCTTATTAGTTTTGAAATACAAAATAAAAATTTTTTCATACCTGTAGTCTGGTGTTAATCGTACAGCTCCCAGCCGTAGGACACATGCAAGCGACATATTGACAGTTAGTGACTTCTTTTAAAGTTAGCTTGTTGCGGTCGTACCAATGACCATAGTCTAAATGTTGGCGTATTATGGTATGGGCTTGGCAAGTTCCATATGAATCCACCTTTTAAATCAAAACAATTTACATCAAGAAAAAGTTGGCTTATGATTATTTCCATAATTAAAAGAATAAATTGAACAATTAACGAAATGTAAACATATTTACTTCAAGAAACGCTGTTAAATAATACTTATTTCCCTCAAATGTTCGAAATTTCATTAAAATATTTCTTTTTTCAAGAAAAACTAAAAAATAATAGTATAATTTTCAAACCTCTGGTATGTTAAAGTCATCGATGAAGTAAATGATCTTCTTCTGCCCTGGTGGACCAAAATTCTTTCCAACCTTCTTCTCTAGATGAAGCTCCATCGCTTTTTGTACTGTTGAAGATGAAGTGTAGAAGTTGAAAGGGACATTGACGATGAGGTACGTGGACTCTTGGTCCATGGCATCTAAAGTGGACCTGACGACCGAAGTCTTCCCGCATCCACTGGGTCCCAGAAGCATCACTGGATGGCCCTTGCCGATGAGCAGGTCCATCATGTAGGAGGTTCGATATGTCTCCTTGGTGGGAACTAGTGTATTCTGCGTATTGTATAACATTGGTGATTTTTAAGTGAATAAGAGCAATGGTCTTGTTCCACGGCACCTTACTAGCAGACGCAAGCAGCTTTTTACTTAGATTCATTGGTTGGTTGGTAGATTAATTAACCAATCAACCGCTGTAAAATCTGTTTGTGCCCGGACTGAGACCGTGGAACAGAACAGTAATACGCATCTTACTAATTAACCAAAATTAAAGAAGTAATAGTATTTGTTTAATTAAACTAATATTACACATAGAGAGTTTAACTTTTACAAGAAATATTGCATTGTTTAAAAGAAAGCAGCTTTTTAAGACCAGCCCGTAAGTTTTTGTAGGGGGTTTTATTGTGTTTTCTATATTTAACGTGGTATAACACTGTTGGGTTAAAATTTTACCCAGATTTTAATTCAAAGAAGAAAAATTTTAGACAAGAAGAAAACTTTCATTGTAATTGATGTAACTAATGCTCAAAAGAAAGGGTATTGCTAAAAGGTTCAATTTTTTATTCATCAAATCAAAGTTTAATATACGAGGGCTGTTTTTTTTTTCAACCTCCGATGGGCTGTAACAAAAAGACTGGTCAAGATACAAAACAGATTTTTTTACCAAAAGTAATGTACAATACTGCTTATATCTCCACATAATCATCTTGGCGATTAAGGCATTCGCAAGCAGCTTTTTACTTTGATTCATTGGGTGGTTGGTAGATTAATTAACCAATCAACCGCTGTAAAATCTGTTTGTGCCCGGACTGAGACCGTGGAACAGAACAGTAATACGCATCTTACTAATTAACCAAAATTAAAGAAGTAATAGTATTTGTTTAATTAAACTAATATTACACATAGAGAGTTTAACCTTTACAAGAAATATTGCATTGTTTAAAAGAAAGCAGCTTTTTAAGACCAGCCCGTAAGTTTTTGTAGGGGGTTTTATTGAGTTTTCTATATTTAACGTGGTATAACACTGTTGGGTTAAAATTTTACCCAGATTTTAATTCAAAGAAGAAAAATTTTAGACAAGAAGAAAACTTTCATTGTAATTGATGTAACTAATGCTCAAAAGAAAGGGTATTGCTAAAAGGTTCAATTTTTATTCATCAAATCAAAGTTTAATATACGAGGGCTGTTTTTTTTTTCAACCTCCGATGGGCTGTAACAAAAAGACTGGTCAAGATACAAAACAGATTTTTTTACCAAAAGTAATGTACAATACTGCTTATATCTCCACATAATCATCTTGGCGATTAAGGCATTTGTTATACCTGTAAACAAACTTTGAAATACTCTCTTCATAAAATGTAGCCGCCAATGATTGGGAGGGAGATGTGACGGTTTCGTTTAAAAAAAAGTAAATTTGGAAGCTTTACGTCAATTTTTTTCTGTCCTCCAAGCCACTGCTAGTCCATAATTCAATTATGGTGAACCTTTGAGTTTCCCTAAACACTTGGTCAACTTGCTGAACAATACCGTCTGTAGCGACAGACTTGCTTCCTTGGTCCCCTTCTTCATGCATCAACATCAGTATTGTTCATCTTCATCTTCAACATCAGTATTATTCAGCGAGTTGACCAAGTGTTTAGGGAAACTTGAAGGTTTACCATAAGTGAATTATTGATAAGCATAATGGCTTGGATTGTAGCGCTTCCAAGTTGACGTGGAGCTCAAAGAAACCGTCACAACTCCCTTCAAATCATTGGCGGCTACATTTTATGAAGAGGGTATTTCAAAGCTTGTTTACAGATATGACGAATGCTTTAATCGTCAAAGTGATTATATGGAGAAATAAGCAGTATTGTACTTTACTTTTGGTAAAAAAATCTTTTTTGTATCTTGACGTCTTTTTGTTACAGCCCATCGGAGGTTGAAAAAAAAACAGCCCTCGTACATTTACACACCATTACAGACACTGATGGATCTTAAGAGTTAATAGTATTCTGTACCTGTAACGGCACATCCACAGGTGGTTGATACATCGTCATTTTCCTTGCCCAAGGATAGAACCTCCTCTTCTCAATGTAGTAATCAAACACAGTCAGCGCATCGCTCCCTTGTTGATTCGGTGCCTGTGCCCCAGATATTGGGAACTTGACGGACCTGAACTCGGAGAGGAACCAGGTAGAGAATTCGAGGCGAGCGTCCATGCTGTTGGCCAAATCGAGACCGGACCCGAATGACCAGACGCAGCAAAAGACGAAGTAGAGCTCATAGAGTTCGTTAGGTGAATCCGGTGGGGCGTTTTCTTCTGTCAGTAGGCATTCCAGGATGCAGCACAAAGTCTAATGGTGTTAGATACATTTAGAATAATAAAAAGAGATAAATTGTATATAAAATTATATAACAAGCTACACTGTTGGAAATTTCCTTGAAAAAGTGAAATGCTAATTATTTTAGATTGCTATTTCAGTATATTCGTCAAAAATAGTCAACTAACGTAAAAATAATGAAATTTTACAAGTAATACGAGGGACAAACCGCTGCCAGTCATAAATAAGTACTGATAATGCAAAACCCATACCCACCCACCAACTCTCTATGATGTTGAGATGGTAATCAAAAAATTAAACCGTAATAAATCTTCTGGGCCAGACGGCATCAAAGCAGAACTCATAAACATCAATGACATTAAGATATATAAAGAATCCCATAAACTAATGTGTTGTATCTGGACAAAGGAACTAATGCAAGAAGGAAGATAAAACAAAATACTTGACTCAATACTACTAAATACTCAATGAAGATAAAACTAAATACTTGATTGCAACAAATAAAACTGTAGATAAAGCCCCACTGAAGGTAAATAACTACACATTTGAAAACGTTAAGCAGTTTAAATACCTGGGCACAATAATCTCAAGCTGCAATGACTTAAAGCTAGAAATCAAAAGCAGACTGGCAATGGCTAACAGATGTTTCTATGGACTCAAAAACCAACTGAAATCCAAATACATAAGTACTAAAACAAAGGTAAACCTATATAAAACCCTGATAAGACCTGTGGCCCTCATGGCAGTGAATGCTGTACTCTGAGCAAGGCAGAAGAAGACCTTTTATTGATTTTTGAACGAAAAATACTAAGAAAGATTTTTGGACCAATTAAACAAGACGGTGTTTGGAGAATCGCCTATAACCACGAAATATTCAAAAAGTATGGTGATCCTGACATTGTAAAGGTGGTAAAGGCGTCGCGCATTAGGTGGCTGGGACATGTTTTTCGATATGAAGACAACTTCCCGACTAAAACAGTAACTTTCTCTAAGATAGAAGGAAAACGACGAAGAGGAAGACCCCCAACTAGATGGTTGGATGTGGTGGAAAGGGACCTCAAGGCATTAGGAGTAAACCGATGGAGAGTCATTGCGGGGGACAGAGTCAGATGGAGGAGACGGCCTTGGCCTGTAACAGGCTGTAGTGTCAACGAAGAAGAAAAATATAAGTTTCCAACAAATCTTTCCAACAGAGTATTGATATATATGCCCGCCTTCATTATAAAACTTTTACACGACAATTTTTTTTGAAAAGTAATATATGTTTTTATTACGAGCTAAATAACTTAGAGATGTGAAATTTTATTATAAATACAAAACACTTTTAATTACAAAAGAAACTAAATACTTCCCACTAGGCATACCTGTACGTAACAAATATCGGAAATAGATAATACAGTCTTGAACCTCTTATTCATAGCCTCCAGGCACGGCGGAACATACTTATCGAAGAAGATGATAAGATTGGCTTTTTCAGACTGGACTGTACGCCTCTCTATCCAACTGACGACGTACGGATTCCAACCCACATCTGATGAGTCCAAATACAGTACCCCCCCTCTGGAGACTGTAGCCGGCGTAGCTTGTTCCAGGGATGTAACTTCAAATAGAAGTCTCATAGATGGGGTGAGAGAGATACGTTCGCGGCTTGCAAAGTGTCAAGACCTTAAAAAGAGTGTTAAAATAAAAAGGGAAAATTTTAAAAATATTTATATTTGATGGGGTTGCTTTATGAGAACCATCAAGTAGCTACGCTGTTAAAAGTGAAACTCTTAATAATGAGTTCTATTTTATTATGAGAGCAATACTCTCTAAAGCTAATACGCTTAAATTTCAAATTTTTAGATCATGCATGTTCTTGAAAAGGGGTTGTTTCACGGGGGATCTGGGAATAGCTTGGGGCGGTATGGGGATGGGTTCATTGATTTCTCGCAAATGATTGGAACTTTTTTAGAGATCGGGAAAATTCGCCAACTTTTCACTCCACCTAAAAAACCGGTCGCTTTTGAGATTTAAAGATGGGGCTGAATTCTGCAATCACGATTTTTTGGTATTTTAACGGGTTTACGAGTCGGCCAACTCGTCAGGCATCAAAAAAATCGTTGCGGTATTGGCCGATTCTAGATCTTTCAATTCTTAGAAGTAATAAAAATTTTTGATTTTAAATTAAATTAAAAAATCTAGTGACAAACGCCTTTGAGTGAAACAATTTCTATTTATTTAAAAATTAATAACTTAAAGATTTCTGAAATGTACGTGGAATACTTTACGTTATAAACTTAATATTTCAAATCGTAAAATTTTGTCGAAACCATTAAATTTTAACCGCGAACTTCATACTGAGTTGCGCTAGACTTTCCGAAGATGACTTAACATGTGTTCCCATTTTAGTTGTTGATTTTCTGGCAGTCAACAACCTACTGGAGTTAACCTGACTTGAGTCAGATCTTTTAAAAGGGATAAGAAACAGCAATAAAAAATTTTCATACCGTCTTTCCACTCCCTGGTGGCGGGATTGATGGTACCAAAGAGTTCATCGTTGGTGACTGCTTTCGGGTTGAGATCTAGTGCGAGTGGGCGCTCGCCTCTCTGCCGGTGTACTTCTAGGAGAGATCGCCACACGCTGCTTTTGCCGGAACCCGCGGCCCCAATCACGAACACTGAGTGCCGGACGTCTAGTAAATCGGATAACTGAAGAACCTGCAAAAAATCACAAGAATACATTGAAAATATGTGTAGCATAGACAAGTCAAAAGTTCTTTTTTTTAAAATTTTCTTTGAAAATCCGAAGAAAGATTACTCTAGAGAAACCACGTGTCACATGCGAGTATTAATAATTTTGTATCATTAAACACGTCATAATTTCTTGTCAAATTTTAGTGAAACAAAAAGAGTGATTGACGAATTGTTTAACTAGTTCTATACATTGGTTTAAAAACGTTGGCTGTTCCTGCTCTATAACACCACACAAAAATGCATTGGCAACTTTGAAACGCAGTCTCAACTAAAATACAAGGAAACCTCACTTATTTAAAGTGACCATTTATGTGCGTTCTGTGAGGTAAAGAAATTCAACCTTTTGATAATTTCCTTTTGTAAGATTAGTAACTGAATGCAGTAATACCTAAAACTATAGAAATATAAATTTTACTTTTAAAACAAAGCTGTCTTCTGGTTGCAGCTTCAGTTCAGCAATGGCTTCTTTTATAGATTTCTCAAGAACAGGGTTCTTTCTTCGTGGAACATCGAGGGTAGGAAACAAGTCTCCTACCAATCCCATAAATACGCCATAATCTTCGGTCACTATTTTGGGTAAGTTGAAATCTCTCAACGCCAGCATTAGAATCTGAGGACATAATATATGTTTGGTTGTTTCAATTTGAGATTATATATAAACAATAATTTAAATCTATATTTATCTGTTTTAAAAAACTTCCGGCAAATTATTAAGTGAAACGAGGTCATGTTTATCTTTGATTGGGAACTAATTTTAAATATATTTACATATCCAAAATATTAAAAACACACACAAAATAATCAATGTTTTTTTTTCGAGTTTACTAAATGCATATTACATACTTCTAACTAGTTTTCCTTAATCCCTTAATGATCACATAATTTTCAAGAGAATGGTCATAAAAGTGCACATTTTTATCATTGAAAAATATATAAAAATATGTCTATGAACAATAAATATACATTTATTTTTAATTTATAATTTGTTTTTAGCTTGAACTTAAAAAAATTATTTATTCTCATTGGCGTTTTAGTTGGACGATTTAAGTTATCTTTAATTTTATTGGCACGTTACTGCTGAAAACTCTGGCCCGGAAATATCACGGGAGCGAGAGGGAAGTTCTTAAAACAGACTGGAGTGCGTTTTTATTTACATTTTCTTCCGGCGATCCTGGCGACGATCTCTTGAGCGATCCCGCCACCACCAGTACCGACTTGATGGCTCTCAGTCCCCAGTCGTAGTGGTCCTGCTTACTCAGGAGCTGCTTGCATAGGGAGTAGAGAGTGGTGAACTTCTGTCCTAGACTCCTGGCTTCCACGAATCCTTCGGCCACCAACATGATCTCACAAATGAGTTGGATATCTGGGGCCACCATCGCACAAGGCCTGCATGAAACGAGATAATAAGAATATTGTGCATAGTTATGAAACAGTAAGCTTCAGTAAGTGAAGGTAAGGTATGTATACTTCAGACACACAGTAAGTTATGGAACAGTAAGCTTATAGCATATTAATATAATTCTGTGTTGCTAACCATTCTAGAAAGCTTCCCTTCTAAATTGATTCATTCTAGATTGTTCCATTCCATTCTAGATTGTTCTCTTCCTTAAACTCTTTTTTTTGTATGAGAAATGTATGTTCGCATAAGGGTACATTTTATTTTCGTTGACGAATGACGTTAAGGATTGAAGAGAAATCTAAATATTATGGAAACTTATCAAAGAGTAATTTATTTTCAGTTGCTATAGTTGTAGGTTCGTATATATTAAGAGCTTTAACACAACACCCAAACACACTAAAATTTTATGTTATAGTCAGGTGACAATATGAATATCAGTACGTAAACCTTTATGATCTTATAATAACTTTTTAGGGTCAAAAACTGAAAACAAAATGTTTCGCCCTCGGTCCGACTCTTTATTCACGAAGCATCCTTTTACTTTAATTGACTTCAGTTTAATTAGGGTTTTATGCATACGCAAAGTGGTTTTTCAAATTCTACTGAAAAGTGTAGTAGACTGTGTTTAGAACAATCAACGGATTACCTAAACAAAGTTTTGAGATTTTCAGGCAGTTCTGTTCTTCCTGCATATCCTGGATTCATTGTTATGAAAATGCCGAGAGTGTTAATAAGTGGAACATCATCTCCTAATAGGCATAATGAAGCTTTATTTCCTCTCAAGGCATCTTGGACGCATTTCACCTAAAATATACAATTTGCTTTCATAATACACTGAAAGTATTTATTAATTGAATGGGTTATTGTATGAATACAATTACTGACAATTAATAGTTTTAAATTAGAGGAAATTAATTATAATACAATAAAATTTGTCTTTTATTAATGCACAGTAAAAAAATTCAGTTACGTTTACCAGCAAGGGTGCTGTATTCTATACCTCCTACAAAGTGTGCTGTACTTGACAACATGTGCCTCAGCTACGATACAGTTTGAATTGTTGAGTGGTAGAAAAGGGAAGATCTGACCAAGGTCAATGCGTGTACACAAACTGAGAAAAATGCAGCAACTGTGCTGTGAATTGTGTTCAGAGCAGCAGCTGCAATCAAATATAGCAAAAAGTGCTGTGAATATACGGTTAATGTGCTGTATTTGTACAGAATTTTTTTTGCAGAGTATAATCTTTTAATGCATGTTACTGATTTTTACTTGTCCTTTTAAATCTTTGTTTAAACTAATTTTCAATCAAAGTTACTTATGCTCGAAGTAACTGTCGCAAAGCAGTTTTAAACTAAAAAAACACTAAATGATTTAAAATAAAAATGCGTCATTACTATTTTTAATATTTTAAAATACGGTATGCTAATTTTTAAAATGATTCTGTATCAAACTTTTCTTGCGTAAAAACATAATAAGCTGACAAATATAAATAGAATACAAAAAACCTACCACCATACACATATTAAAACATGCACCCCAGCATTGGTATCAAAGATACAAACTTTCAATAATAAAAACAGCTTTACCTGTACAGCCACTACCGAAAGGACTTCAACTGATATCCTGTTGAACTCATCAAAACACCCCCACGCTCCAGTCTGCGCCAATCCTTTGTAGATGTTGGCACACGACCTATAGTCCATCTGCTCCGAGCAGTTGAAGACATACACTAGGGTACCCAGGGCTCGGCCCAGATCTTTGACCGTCTCCGTCTTGCCAGTACCAGCTGGGCCAGTAGGTGCCCCTCCCATCATTAGTTTTAGAGACTGGGTAAGGGTGATGAAGCATCTGAAAGAGGTATAATTGTAAAAGTATTTTATTTGAAATCGTGGTGTATTATAATATTCATAATAGTTTTTATTTTCTGCAAATATAGTTAAAATTCATAAAATATATTCAGCTACATGTGAAGCCGACACTTCAAAAATTCCAGTATCAAGTGGACTGTTTAAAACTGGTAAATGAGTTGCCACCCCCCCCCCCCCCGTAAAAATACGTAAACTTTCTGTATCAAATACAGTAAATTCTAGTATAAAGGCTGTGTTTTCCAGTTGAATATTATTACTTTTTAAAATGAAGAAATGGTTTTGCATCAGACACCACACCACTCGAACCCGCAAACTTGTTAAAGAATGATAGAATTATTATAGTACTACGTTTATAACATATTATGTGGAAGGTGGGGTTATGTGGAAGGGTACGTTATGTGGAAGGGTACGTTATGTGGAAGGTAATTTATGCCCCTCTAAGCATCCCAATTCTCTGAAAGTTATACGTGGTACTTTTTCCCGAGGTGTGAGGTAAGCGGACAACGTCACAAAGACATCGATCCATCAAAACACAAAAGATTAGAACAGAGTCCTCTTCTGTCCACATAGGAGAGTCTACCGTACGCCTCTAAAATGCCAGTTAGGTCAAACCCATGGACTTTCCTCTCGTAGAGCCTCTCTAATGACTAAAGAAAGAAGACGCACTCCGTACTCTCAAGAATCCGAATTAGCGGAAGAACATGATTCGTAATTTGCTTTTGGCTAAAGAGGAACTGCGGTACAGACGAAAAACCACCACTAGGTTCGTTCACACACACGAAACGACAAAACTTACCAGTCATATCCGGCCTAGTTTGTCGAATTACAGATCATTCGGCATTGCCCAACATCTCACTCACAATCGTGGAAGTTACCCATGCCTACGGAAGTCTCCGACCTTACCCTCAAATGCAATAACGTAATATTTCCTGTACCATGCACTGTACGCGGAAAACCGACAGTTCACATAAATTTCCCTTTGAAACAACGTCTCATTTCCGACGAAATATCCTCACCTGTCCGTGAGCGGCGTGACCACCAGCCTCGGCGTGTTCCCCAGGTACTCGTGGCAGTACCTGAAACGGGCGTCGCAGATGTGCACCGAGCATCCCTCGTCCTCCCACCGGTGGCGTAGGCGGGACTGCCACGCGAAGTCGGTCTCCGACTCCACCCGCAGGTGCACCAGGTGGGCCACCACATCCCTGGCGTGCACGTCCATGGTGCACACTGTCATCACTTTCTGGCGCGATTCGCGGCTCAAGTCGGTCAGCAGCAGTCCGATCAGGTGGTGTAGCTGCTGCATCTGATGGGGTTGGATAATCATGCGTTATTGAATAGTTTAATGGTTTGAAATAACAAATCTGATAGAATTCAATAATATTACCTAAGGTAATGAATCTTGGGAGGTTTTTAGGTCAGAAATAACACTTTAACGACGAACGTTAGTTTTTATGTTAGTCGACGTCTTTTCAAATAATATTCCAGTACATTCTCTACTTCGTATCCGAGAGTCATGACACAGTAAATCATTGTCGTTTGGGGGCAAAGTTATCCAATTTAAGTGTGTTCATGGGTTCCTAGTATTCTTTTTTAATTGCTAAAACAAAACTAAATGCTTTCTCAACTTTGAACCAAACATTTAAGAGATTTAAATTAAAAGAACACAATTGATTGTAGCTTTGTAATAGCTTTTCTGAGAAAAATGTTGAGTCAGTTGTTGAAAAGAAAACACAAGTACTTAAAAATCAAAAGTGTTTTTGGTTGCCATTATGATAAAAAAACATTCTTTGTTTATTAATACGTACTTGCTTCTTATTATACTGCTTCAGGGCTGTCTCATGCCCCTGCCTCACCCTCTGCAATGCTGCACTCACTTCTGCCGTCCACCATATCTGCGTACCCGTCAGCGCCACCTGGGCGATATTTTCAAATATCCAAGACTCGCGATTCCCATCCTCATACGACGAAAGTGCAGTTGCCAAGTCTTCCGCCAGGGTGCGCCTTACACCGTCCAAAAGTCTAGCCAGCCACGACTCGACGGCACCGTTGCAGACACATTTCTGGCGCAATTTGAGTTCTTCGCCATCACGGCTGATTACTGCCACGGCGGTGTCATCGGCTTCGCCCTCGAACACCAACTGGGCGACAGAGTCGAAGAGTTTCGGGAGGTGACGAACAACCTAGAAGAGTTCATGATGTGTTGAATTGTCATCAATTGTCACTGACTTGATTTCTGTATGTCTGTATTCTGTATTGATTTCAAGATTTTTAGGGAGAATTAGGAATACTTAATGTAATTTTTAAAAAAAATAAGACTGTACGCATAGATGACACTTAATGCTTTAAAATTAAATCAATGTACATCTTTTTGAAATTTGTTGAATTTAAAGTATTCTTAAAATTGTTTGTCATTATTGAACTCGACATAGCGCATAACTTATGGTTATCCTAAGTTACTACTTTCTAAGAAAATCAACTTAATATAAGTAAACATAAGACGTTTCATTTCACCAAATCAACTTTCTCTGGGAACATTGCGGGAAAAAAAATTGACACACTTTTTTTGTTTTATCTAACTTACTGTTCGTGGCCTCGTTCCGTTGGAGAGAATATCCAACAAGTCCGCAGATGAGACGAAGTAAAACCTGGGGAAGACCCTTCTTTTGGTCTCTAGATATGACGCCAGGGCTTTCTCGCATAGCGCCAATTCTTGCTGTAGTCTCTCCAAATCTTCATGTACTCTAGGTTGGTCTGACACGGACACAACCGTTTCGCCCTCAGCGCTCAGCACTTGTACTAGTTCTTTGAAAGATGCGTCGATGCATGTGAATCTGTAGCAAACATCGAAGTATAAATATATTAATAGAAGTATCTCACCCAGAGCTAAAACTGATCTCACAATGTGAGACCACTCAGGCTCCAACAAAATTGCGGAGCGCGTGTGCGTCAGCAAAAAAATGGGTCATTTAGCGACTCGTTTAGATATTTACCTCTAATTGGCGATAAAGTTCTAAATGAGCATTGATGAATTGTTAAAAGGAGCCAAAAACTAGGACCAAAGTTGGAGAAGAAGCCAAATAGTTGTCTTCAGGTACCAGGTTTCTGGCAACCGTCGCGTTTTCTTAATATCGAGCAGTCGATTCAGTATGTGTTATGGTTAGCAGAAAAGGGGTAGCATGTTTAACGGATTAACTCTATGGATACGATTACCTATTTAGTGATATAGTGTGTTATAAAGTTCCACTAAAAGATGTTTGAAGGCAAAAGGATCGAATCAACCTTAAAATTTTGATTTAAAAAAAGCAGGTAACAGGTACCTGAAAAAATCCCCAAAAATGTTAAAACTTGTTCCTAATTCAACTATAAAACTTTAACACAATATTTATTCAATAAACTAATACACAATAATGTTGTTCAAAAAAATGGTTAAATTTGTAGTAATCTGGGCTTAAACCTCAATTTTTACAAATTAGACATAATGCTAAGACGCAGATTTTCAAGATGCGAAAATCGTAGGGACGTATGTCATCTGATTATGTCATACAAAAAATAGCACTCAGTTTCGGGGATATTTTGAGTCTGTTAAAGATCCATTTGGCAAAAATGAAACTCCATTGAGAAGAAAAAGGAAATACACATAAAACCGCATCACCTTTCGCAGTCTTCTGGGAGTTGCTCTCTGATGTCCTCCGACCCCATGAAGATCGACTCCATCTGTGACCACGCCCTTTGTACGTCCACCCACGCTCCGATGACCGCCTCGACACGCCCCATGCGCCCAACCCATGCAGAGATGCGGTCTAAGAAGTGGGCCACGTGCTTCGAGGACATCAGGTTCTGGAGCTGCACCTATTTATATATTAAACCATGCAAAAGGCTAATGAAAACGTACTGGGAATTTCAATTACATTCAACAAATAATTTTTTTAAATTTCGCGCTTTAGTGCCAGAACAACGAAACTGCATTTTTATATCGGAGAGTATAAAAGAAAAAGTATAAAACTATAATGAATTCACCTGTGAAAAGGTTTTGGTTTAAATTGAAATATTTTTTTGCTTGTCTAAATAACGTCTGGGCCTTAGTTGTGAAGTTTTTATTGTGCTGTACTGATTTATCAAAAACCGCAAAGATTTGCTTCATACTTCAATACAATTAATCGGTTGTTATACCAGTAAAGAAAGCATTTTTTATGTAATAAATTCAAATTATGCTAGGATACGAAACGCCATGATCTTCAAAAAACAGCACGCGTCGAATATTATGTTTACTGAAGCAACGCGCAGTCACATATTATCCCAGACTTACTTGGTTATCCTCCAGAGTAGATATGAGTACATCCGATATGTGAAGAAGTCCCCTTCCTGTCCTAGCATGGGTTGTTCTCTCGAAGGCTATCTCTGCCCAAGTGGCTTCCAGTTCCCCAAGAATTCTTTCAGTGGCCAGTTCTTTGGAGGCTCGCTCCACAATGCTTTCCACCACGTCTTCGAATCGGTGCAGTTCCAAGGAGAGTAGTTCCCCTAAAGGGGTTGTCTCGGTTACGTGAAGCTCCACCTTTTTAATCAGAGTTATGTGAATCATTGCATAACTTTTTAAAAACTTCATTTAAGAAATTCACAAGTTTATTAAGAGTTTTAAATTTGTAAAATAGTTTTTTTGGATTGCTTTGAAGAGTGACAATACATTTTGAAATGTACGCTAAATCTCAAAAAACAACATGAAAAGAATTTTTTCCACGAATCTAGCATATATTTCTTCTCTCATAAAAGAAGTATATCTACATATTATTTCAAAAAAATTTACTATTAATATCCCTTTATTAGTTTAATTTCTATTACCTGAGTAGCACTTGATAGTCTCGTCCAGTGCCTATCCTTAATGGCTGGATTCCTCAATTGATGAATGGCCCTCAGTGCCACCAGTATATTCTTAATAGTTTCCAGAAGCCACACAAAATTGTCCCACGATCTCATTTCTTTGTCCATGAGTTTAATGTCTCTCATGTACACCTTACATTGCATCTCTAAGGCGTCCAAGTCCACTTGGGTCCATGGACTTTCCTCCCACACTCGAAGCTGAATCTTCACCTTTTCGATGTAGTCCCACAGTTCTCGTAGGAGGACCAATTCGTTCTCGCATTGCTTGAGCTGACTGAACTCGGGGACGTGAACCTATTGGATGGCGAAAGTAATAGATCTAAATGAATGAAAAAAGTATTTAAATAAAAAATTATATGGATTGTCTGACATCCAATAAAATCTTAAATAGACTAAGACCAATCGTTACTAAGGAAAGTAATACATATTATCTGAAACACAAAGGTATTAATTGGTCACATTTTTCTCCATTCACAACGAGTTTTAATAAATGGATTGGACTTCGAAAAAATAATCAAAATGATTCTCTATGGCAATCTGGGCATCTAAACCCCATTTATGGTTGAGAAAGAATGAAACCGCACCCCCAAGAGATAAACTTCAATTTCTTTACTATGTCTATTTAGGTAGAAAAACAGTTAAAATCTACAGACAGTAAATCAGTTGAATTTTACAAATAGTAAAACCGATTACCTCTCAGGCACAAAATGTTTTGATACATCAACAATAAAAAAAATCATTCACAATTTAAAACAAGTAGGTTTGTTACAGAATCTGTCACTTAAACCGCTTCCACAAAACATTTGTGCTCAACAGGAAACAAACTATTTATACACCTCAGAAAGAAATTCGCCAAACAGAGCCTTTAGCTAGTTGTAATTCAAACATTTAAACTCTATTTTCATTAATCTTCTTTCTCAGATTTAATAATTAGACTTTATCGTTTGCTAAATTTGTTTGAAGTTCGAAGAATAATGATGTAATCTTTTTTAATAAATATCTTTGTGTCGCCACAATTTCCCATTTATATTTCTTTCGAAAATTCAGTTATTTATCGTTTGTTAAATTAATTTACAGTTCGAAAAATATATAATTAGTACAATAATTGATGGTTTTTTAAAATAAAAGCGAAACTTTGCATATTTTTTTTATGCCAAGTTAGATTTCTCTATGCAATGCATCTTTCTTCATACATATATAAAGAACCATCAAAAGAACTCTATTGTGATATTACAACAATCCAAACTGAATTATATCTCATAAATAAATATTCTTTCAAAAGTTTTTATTTTTATTTTAAATAAAGTTTCTCGTACGTTTAACGAAATGGCAACAGTGAAAATATTGAATAAAAATGGAATTTCCATGTTATTTCAATGTAGATTAAATTTGTAGTTATTTAAATTTTAAATAAACTTATAATTTAAAATTTTTAATGAAATTTGGAATGTAGCCAAATCTGATGTTTTGCTTCAAAATGACGTATCCCACTTGTTTGTGAGACTTACGGTTCGTTCTGTGAAAGTGGGTGACAGACAAACGGACGGACTGAACGATTATAATACCTTCCACTTCTTACGTCATAAACGTAGTGTGGAAGCTAAAATCCTTCAAAACCAACCTCAAACAACTTCCCAGCTTTGCTCAGCAACACGACCTCTCTCTGCAGCCCCTCGATGTCTTGCTGCAGCTTCTTCAGCATGTTCGCAGCTGGTATCGGGCAGTCTCTGGAGAAGGCAGCAGACTCACGAAACTGCCCACGAAACTGGATCTGCCTGCTGCTGAAAGCTGACACCTGCTTACGGACTGAAGAGGCCTCTTTGGCCATAGGGGTCGAGATCTGTTGGCGCCATTGCTCGGCCAGCTTCTTTGTCTGCTGCCAGCGACCGGGCAGACTCTGGGGTGAACAACGGTTACATTTATCAAAGTTTATTGGAGGAAATATATTTTTCGTAGTAGTTTATTAAGTTTATGCTTGAAAATTTGGATCCTTAAGGGTAAAATGAGCTCAAACATAAAATTCTAATTATTACTTTCTGCTAATCAAGCTAGTGTTATATTAGTCAAGTAAATTTATCACTTATTGAATTTAATTAGAAAAAAGGTCATATTTTGGAAAATTATTATTATACAAACATTGGACCAAATTTACATCAATTTACGGCGCTATACTAATTTCTAACATTCTATTTCCATTTGAACTCCCTTAATTCCTAAGAGACTTGAAATAATCGTAGACAAATTGAAATGTTTTTTTTTTAATGAAAATAACTTTTTTGCGGTAAGAAAGCATACGAATATCAAAATACATAAGTTAAAAAATTAATTCCGTATATGTAATATAAAACTTTTCACCAACCTGTTGAAGCAGTAACACAGATTGATCTATTTCTTCATTGCACTCGGTTTTCAGAAATTTTAATGCAAAAGCCACAGGCCTAAATAAATCATCAGTCAGCACCCTCTTGTCTTGCACTGCTTGGATTCTAGTGATAACCTTCAACAAGGCCTTGGAGTCCATTTGATCCATAGTTGGAGCACTTTGCATCAATTCAGTTTCAGTCTCGGTGCAAAAGTTATCAAGATCGTTGAGACATCGGCAGACGCTTTGTTGGATCAAGACTTGGAACCGGAGCCTCCATTCATCCACGCACTTGAGGAGATACTTCTTGAAAGTGGCTTGTTCCACTTTTAGCCAATCCTTCAACAAGCGGAAGGGTTTTACATTCTCGGTTATTTGAGTCCTTAATGTCTCACAGCTTCGTATCTAAAAGAATGATTGCTTGTACGTCAATTATGTATCAAATACTAAAGGCACAAAAATCTTTTGTTTATAGGCTATTTCTATATTTACTTAACACCACAACTGTTTTACCTGCTCTATAATTTGTGGTATGTTCCCAAGTATATCCTCTGGGTTAGTGTTAGCTTTAAGCATGGAGTCTGGTTTTTCTTTCCACAGATATGCATAGGGTTGAAAATCGAGCAATACTTCTTCCGCGTCTCTTGCCATTGCTCGAAGTCTGTATTGAAGTTCTTCGCGTATGACTTGAAGCTCTTCCATTTCCTCCATTTCAGACTGTAAGCACAAAGTATTATAATGAAGCAAACAAAGTTTCTAACCAAACTTGTGCACTAATTAAAGCAGAAAATTCATTCGACACTTTTTCACAAGTTTATCATTTTAAAAAAAAGGAAAGCAATTTTTAAAAAAAAATAGAAAAGTTTCGTTTTAAACTTTAGTTTACTTCATACAAAATAATAAAACAAATTCCAAGCGCAACAGAAACGTGAAGCGTCTCTATTCCTACTTCATTGATTTATCATTGTCAACACTAAACTTTGTACTAACACTAAACACTTTAGACTAAACAACTAAATGCATTAAGAAATGAGAGCGAGAGAGACCGATAAAAAAATCTATCTGTACATTTAACGGAATAATAAAAATTTAAAAGTGTAAAATTTTTTAAAGTCTATTTAAAAAGTGAAACAAAAGCGAAGAAAGTCTATAAAGGTAATAAAAAATATTATACAAGTCACTAACCACATATTCTTTGTGAGGACGCAGATCATCTACCCTCTTCACCACAGCTGTTACCCCTAACGTTCCAGCCACCATTCCCTCAATGAGAGATCTGACTGTGGTCTCTTCTTCCTCGACTTGGTCCATTGAAGGATTGAACCCTAGTCCTAGGACCGGGTGAAGGTGGACTCTGACCATGAAAACGGGGTCAGGTCCTATTTCGGGGGATGTGGACTGTAGCAGGTAGTGTAGGTTCCTGCGGACGAGACACAAAAGACCTTCGCTGACGAGATCGTCTACGTAGCTTACGTAGTAGGTCCATGTTTCCGTGGGTTGAGTGATCTTGAAAAGTTTCTTGTTTTCCTGAAACGGAATTATATTTTTGGATTCAAAATAAAGGGTGTACCAAATTTAATCGTGCATTTCACTACAACGTTAAAGACCTAATTATTTCATATTGTGGACGTGGTTCTCTTACTAGAAGATATAATATGCGTTTCTAATGGGAAAATTTTGGTTCTTATCTATGTAATTAGAGTAATAAAGTATACCGCGCACTAGCAACCAACATGGACCATTATTAGGTTTCTTGAGAACAAAATTAGATTCATCAACAACGTCTTTGATGACACGCGTTTTAATAGATTACGTCAGATGTGAATGACTGTCCAGATCATTCCTTATACGATGCCAATTCGTAAGATTTCATTTACAGTGTGTCTAATATTGATTTATGATTCCAACTTTGATAGAAAACTCGCACGCCTTTTCTCAAAGTTTTCTGATTCTAATATGCCTTCAAATTGTTTTTACTGATTTATTTTCTAATCATATTTTTCGCAAATTCACGTTTATGGTAAAGTAACTACAGAAGCCACGTAAATGTAATATAATTTCTGAACGTTTTTAAGTAACTCGCCTGCATAAGAGCATGAATCTTATTTCCATCTTCAGTGACCAGAGGCATGATTGTTTCTTCCATGAGCTTCCCCGCAGACTGCAGAGTAGACAAGTCCAGAGGATGGCTTTTGCGGCACAGCATGGGATCGTTGCTGCCCCATCCAAAGCACAGGTCGTGGATCGTACGGAGATTCTGCTTGGAGGTTTGTACTCGGCTGTGAATTTCTTTGGAGGAGCCTTCGATTTGGTTTAGGTAGCCGGAGACGCCTGTGGTTAAATGTGTGGTATTATGTGTCAGGTGTGATAAAGTTGTGGCGTTCAACTCAAATACCCAATACTAGCCCTCGCGACTAGGAGTTAGTTTGGTCTTTCAAGTAAATAAGTTTATGAATTATCAATGATTTTACAGTATTAAAGAAACTCAACGTACTGCTATCACTCCAAATGATGCTAGCCTCAGCCGGCCTCAGAATGTCATCTATCTTTTTCAACGTAGGTTGCACGAGCGGCTCTTCAATGTCGATAAGCTTCGACCTCAGCTCGTTGTATCGGTCGACAATCGACCTCAGAATGTATCTTTGTTGGTTCAGCTGCTCTCTCTGCTCGTAGAAGGAAAGGGCTTCTTGGGGTATTGAATCTGCGCTTCTGAGGCGCGTCAGGTGCTTTACTTCAGGTATCACTGTCTCCAACTAGGGTAAAAAAGTACATACATTTCATATAAAAACTAGCTATTATTATAGAAGATTCATTATTGATTGTATCTTACATTATATTTCTGATCGAAAATTAATCCAAGCATCATTTTCTCAAAAAGCTGCATTTTTTTAAAGTAAATTTTTATAAGTAAATAGCTTTCTTACATAGTTTGTAAAGTAAATTCTCTAAACGTAAAGTCTTACAGATTATGCTGTCAGAAAGTCTGTTCCAGGCTAGAATATTTTAATTTGAATCCAGACTGTAATATTATAATTTGAATCCTTTACTACTTTTTGTAATGAAAATTGGCGATTTATTACATTAAATTACTAATGGAGTGTTTCATAGAAGCATTTATCTGGATAAAAAATCTTTTGAACTGTAGTTGTAAATAATTATTAAAAATTTCAGTTTCTTTGTTTAAAAACAAGTAGCTTTGTAACAGAATCTTTCACTTAACCCGCTTCTACACAACAGTTGTATTTAACAGGTAAAAAGGCGCCAAACACAGCACTGATTCTATATTAAATATTTACATGTTAAATTTGGCTAGTTTCATTTATTTTATTTCGAAAATTCAATAATTATTACTTATCGTTTGCAAAAATTTATTTATATTTCAAAGAATAAATATGTAATACTCCTCGCTTTTCAATAGAATGAAAATATTTCATATCAACATACAAAGAATCTCGTAGTGAAATATAATTGACGTCATTTCAAACTGATCGATTTCGCAAAAATAAATTTATTTTAATTTATTGTCTAAAAGAATTAAGTTTCTCGGGTGAAAATTCACTTATATATTGTTTGTAAAATTAATTTACAGTTCAAAAAATATATAATTAGTATAATTGATGCTTTAAAAATAAAAGCGAAACTTTGCATATTATTTTTATGCCAAGTTAGAATTGTCTATGCATCTTTCTTCATACATACATAATAAACCATCAAAAGAACTCTATTGTGATATTATAACAATCCAAACTGAATCATATCACTTAAATATTTTACAAGTGTTTTATTTTTATTTTAAATAAAGTTTCTCGTACGTTTAACGAAATGGCAACAGAGAAAATATTGAATAAAAATGGAATTTGAATGTTATTTCAATGTAGATTAAATTTTTAGTTATTTAAATTTTAAATGAACTTCTAATTTAACTTTTTTAATGAAATTTGGAATGTAGCCTAATCTGATTTTTTGCTTCAAAATGACATATCCTACTTGTCTGTGGGACTTGTGGATGGCAACAGTGAAAATATGAATAAAAATGGAATTTGCATGTTATTTCAATGTAGATAAAAAAAATTTAGTTATTTAAATTTTAAATAAACTTCTAATTTAAATTTTTAAATGAAATTTGGAATGTAGCCTAATCTGATTTTTTGCTTCAAAATGACGTATTCCACTTGTCTGTGGGACTTGTGGTTCTTTCTGTGAAAGTGGGTGACAGACAGACAGACGGACTGAACTATTATAAAACCTTCCACTTTTTACGTTATAAACGTAGTATGGAAGCTAAAAGTAATTTATCTTCTCAAATATGGGATTATCGTCATACATTTATTGACTTATACTTTTATTTGGAATCGAAACATTGATGCGAAAAAACTTTCAGGAAAAAATAATAAATAAATAACAAACGTTAAGCTCACATCTTTTCTTCCCTTAAAAACACATGAAGCCTTGTATTGTTTTCTCTGCAGTAAAAGTATTATAAAGGAAGATCCAGTTTTACAGGGAGCCATTTTCCCCACTATATTTTTCCGAGCTGGGTCATGCAAGTATAGTAGTTGTCGTAGTCAGAAAATGTTAGGTTGGTAGAGTTAGTAGTTTCTTTTATAATCATTTATTTTAATTATTTAAATTTTTATTTAAAATAATTTATGTAATTTAAATAATTATTTTATTTTGAATGATTTATTTATAAAAAAAATATTTTAAATTTGTATTATTTCAACTTTTGTTTTTTCTTTATTGAATTTTATTTAAACTTTCCTTATCAAACATACTTTTTGAGTTCTAGCTTCCACACTACTTTTATAACGTAAAACGTGGGAGGTATTATAATCGTTCAGTCCGTCCGTCTGTCTGTCCGTCACCCACTTCCACAGAACGAACCGCAAGTCCCACAAACAAGTGGGATGCATCATTTTGAAGCCAAAAAATCCGGCTAGGCTACATTCCAAATTTCGTTTAAAAATTTTAATTAGAAGTTTATTTAAAATTTAAATAACTAAAAATTTAATCTACATTGAAATAACATGCAAATTCCATTTTTATTCAATATTTTCACTGTTGCCATTTCGTCAAACGTACGAGAAACTTTTATTTAAAGTAAAAATAAAATTATGGAAAAAATATTTATTTATGTGATATAATTCAGTTTGGATTGTTGTAATATCACAATCAAGTTCTTTTGATGGTTCATTATATGTGTATGAAGAAAGATACATAAAGAATTCTAACTTTGCATAAAAAAATATGCAACGTTTCGCTTTTATTTTTGAAGCACCAATTTTACTAATTATTTAGTTCTTGAATTGTAAATTAATTTAACAAACGATAAATATTAACTGAATTTTCGAATGAAAATGGGAAATGTGGTGACTAATATAATATTTATTAAAAAAAATACATCATTATTCTTCGAACTTTAAACACATTTAGCAAAAGATAAAGAATAATTATTAAATTCTGCGAAAGAAGATTAATGAAAATATTTATTTCTGGCTTTTTAAACTATGAATTGAAACTAGCTAAAGGGTTTTGGCGAATTTCTTTCTAAGGTGTATAAATGGTGTTTCTTTTTGAGCATAAATGTTGTGTGGAAGCGGTTTAAGTTACAGATTCTGTAACAAACCTACTTGTTGTTTTATTTATTTAAATTTAAAGTCACTTTTTTTAAATTTCAATTAGTTTTAATTTTTTATTAATATTACATTTTAATTTACTCTTTTTAATATAAATATGTTTTTAATTTATTTATTTCAAAATTTAATATACTTAATTAAAATTGATTTATTAAAATTATTATTTTTTCAAAATTTTAAATAACATGCAATAACTTCCAGGAAAACGGGTTATTTTATTGAGGAAAAACTAAAACAAATACGTTTTTTTCTTTCTAGTTTTTTATGGTTTAAATGATTTTATAAACAAAACGTCAAAAGGTTAAATGCAATATTTCTACAACGGTTTAATTCTATACAATCATATAGTTTTATCATATCCTAGAGATAAAAGATAATTTAACTATTATTTAGGAAAGAAATAGTTATTCTAGTTAACATATGATTATAACTATACTTAGGTTACCTTGGGATCGAAGTTCACTGCAATCATTTCTCCCTCTCTAACAATAATAGGTTGGTGAAGTTTCTCTTTTAGAAGTACTGGGATGCTGTCCGCCCAAGTAGTGAATATATCATCAGAAAACCTGAATAAATCATAAAATTCGAATTATATTCTATAGAGTTGAGCATTAAGTTGCAAAAAACATTGCTTGAATTAGTTTCAATGAGGCACAAGGACTAAATGAAATAATTAATCATATTTACTACATTGGAATATGACTTACTTGCGAAACTTTACTATGAGCTTCTTTTGTTTGATCTCAACAGCCTCTACAGCTTTTTTGCTGATAAATCTAAAAATAAATTTTAAATCTTTAGTAAAATAATTATACTATATAAATGTTAGTATCTATCAAAGGCAGATGACTTTGCCTATTTGGAGTTTATTTAAGAAAATTACAATACTAAGCAATACAAATAGTCAGTTAGCCAAAAGTCAATCAAGTTTGATATCGCATACGACTTATGCATAGCTGTATTTGTCGGAAATATCAAAAATCTTTTCTACAAATGTAGGCCATAAATAAATTGTAAAAGTGTTATTTATTACGTCCTTTAACTTTTCTTTATTTTTAGTTTCGTTATATTATGGTAAACTTAAGTAAATTAAAAGATTAGTTCATAAAGATGTTCTTGTGTATTTTACGTTCATGAAGTATTCACAGGTGCAAAGTAGAATCGAAATCTGCCTTAGCGCTAAAAAAATCCATAATCTTTCGAATTAATAACAGTTTTCCTCGGAAACAGCCAAGGGGTGTATGTTACGGGCAATATGGACCTTATTCATTACGCCCGGGTAATTTAAGAAATTCCCAAAGGGTGACAAAGTGATAAATTATATAGAAAATATCACATTGCCCTGGTAATGTGAATAATGCTGAAAGTCGAGTGAGTGGGCAATTTGAGAATATTTTTATTCGTATTTTTCTACATGCAAAAATAAGAGGATATATGATATGAAAACAAAAATTTTGAAATAACTAACAAACTAAATATAAAAGAAACATACAAGGTATGTACTTACAAATAAATATATAATTACATCCTATGCAAATACATTTTAATTCATGAAAGTTCCCAGAGAAATAAAAACAGCATTTATACAGAATGACCTGGAAAAGTGATAAATGTTCGTACACAAATACAAAATAATTTAATTGGTCTTTTTTAAATTGTCCGGACGTTATGAATAATACCCGAATAAATCTAATTGCCCGCAACATATATATCTAGTTGTGGAGTTCCCTCACGATATATAGGTGATAAAACCCTAAAACTGACAGATGGCTGACATTGCAGACTGCCTTTAATATCCTCTCCAGATGCATCTTAATATCCTCCACCCATTGCAGCGTCCTAGACACGGGAGGAAGGATGGAGTAGACGGGCAGCTGGTCCGTCCGACTAGAGTAGTCCAGGAATCTCTTTAAATAGTGGTCCATCTCTCTCTGGGCTGCAGCTAATACAGAGTTCTCGCAGGCGGACAAGGCTACAGATTTGATGGAAGGTCTACGCATGAGAAATTCGCATACTTGGAGAACCTGTAAGATATTTGGGCGATGTTTTAAACTGATGTTTGGTTGTAGATGGATTCAAGTTCAGATTCGGCATTAGGGGACAAAAAAAAGTAAAATGCCCCACTGTTGTATTAAGTATACTGTTTTAGCAGGTTAGTGTCGTGTATTTTGCACGTATGCAGATGCACTTGCACGCGTTTGTGACCTCGTACGCCACCTATAAACAAGGTCAACGATGCATTGGACCTTGTCTGACTACCATGGAGAATTATCCACTTGAATGAAGTTGGTGATATAAAGTTTTTTGACAGTGAAAATTTTTTTTATCTCTAAGGAAAGCGCGTTGCATAATCCACAGATACGCTTGCATGTATAAACTAATACATACTTGAAACACATTCTGGATTGAAATGTGTCTATTCTTTATATTAAATTACTAATGGAGTACTAATGGTAACTTTTATCCCGATTAAAAATATTGTCCACCATAGTTATAAATAGTTTTTAAACATTTCAGTTTCTTTTATCGATAATTATTCATATATTTGGGACATGCAACGATATCGAAACAGAATTATTTTTGGCAGTTTTAAAATAGTTAAAAATGCACTGTACAAAAAATCCTCTAATTTACAAGCACAGGGTGATCGTAAAAGTGCCCTGTGCAGTCATTCTAAATTTGATGTAAAATTCATTGTGCTATATCAGCAAAATTCTTGGCATCGCTAGTCGTGATTGGATACACCTATTTTCTCTATTTAAACGCTAATGGTGTAAGATGTTCGTGTGACTCTTTACTCTACTTAAACATCAATGTGATGTAAAACCACTGAGCTCAATACATAACGGAGAGCAGACTTCGAGATTTCATCCATTCCTAAACCACATTACACTCGTTTTGCTGAAGAGGTCGGACCAGCTAATGAGAGTTGGGAACCTAATTCGCGCATTGTTATATTCATTGTGGTTTTGACCTGTTGCGCAACTTTTTGTATTCTTCCACTGGAATGAAATTTACTACAGGATGGTATAGGAAGTCATCACTCCGTGGTGTATTGAGCTCATTGTGTAAACTAACATTACAGCACTGCGATGTAAAAGTAATCACAATATGTGATGTCATTATGCAGTTTTTTACAGTGTGAAAGAAATTGGCTTTGTACGCATTATATGGATACCTATTGGATATAGCTGTGTTCGGTATAAATTTATGTAATGAATGTGAGAGGAACTCCGACTAACCTTAGTCATGGCTTCTGCGCTGGAGCAACTAAACACGCAGCCTTTGATTACCGATCCCAGCCGACCATCGAGTTCCTCAATTTTATTCCGAAACTTTTCCATGTCTTTCTCGAATTCCTGAACAGAAAATAATCGTTTAATTAGCTTACAATCATTTACGAACACTGAGTGCGTCATAATTACGGAAAAAACAGAAAATTCCTTGAACTTTTAAATATTTTGTTCATTGATTAAAGTAACCTACTGGTTAGGGTAGTACAAAGGTACAAGTTTCAAAAGCAATTTATAGAACCTTTATAAAAGTTCTTTTTGATAAACTATATTCAATTATAAATGTTTGATTTATCACTAGAGGCATTATAAACTACATACATGCAAAAATATTTGTTACCTTTGTGTCCGGTTCAAGAACGTCATAAGGACATTTGTCGAAAGTGACCAGTTGTTCTTGGAACTCGTCATAAATCTGCTTCACCTGTCTAGCTGTCTCTTGACCATGAATGCCACCTACTTCAGTTTTGGCAAGTCGTAGAAATGCAGCTGAAGTTTCGAAAACCACCTGGACATAATATTTTTTAAGTAATCTAATGCAATAATATAATCAACAAATAACTTACTAAAAGTAAATTGAAAACTATCGAATTCAGAATCCTAATTTTAAAAACTGATAGCAATTAGAATATCCCTCCTAACCCATCCTTAATACAGGGTGTTCAATAAAAAAAATCTACCCCAATTTAAAATTAAATATCTCAACAACGAATATAGATAGAGGGATAACACAGATTATGTCACGTGACCTCGCAAAAAAAAGGTTTGTCGAAATTAACGAAATTTGTCTTGACGATTGAAGAATCCTTATAAATGAAACTTTTGTTTTTGAGAGTGTGTACGTCAATTTTATTTGATTGTCAATTTTATACACAATGAAACGAAATTTTTTATTAACAGTTTTGAAAGCTGGTCAGCTGTCGACTTTAGCATTTAGCCACTATTCAAAATTACAACTCATATACGACTGTATCAAAGCTTTATAAATTGGTATTCCCTATCCCAACCCTAAAAACTTAACTCATTAACAACTATTTGGCAAAAGATTTGTCAAACGAAATTAAGCTTATGCCTAAGTTTAATTATATAAACAAAATATTAGACACACGAAGACCATAAAACTGAAAAAAGTATGTACAACAAATGAAGTTATAAGAAAAATGAATTTCAAAAACTTGAAATTAAATATTTTATTCAGTAAGGAAGGCGTGTGTGAGTGTGTGTATTAATGGTATTCATACATTTGCCGTGGGCACGTTAACTGCAGAAACTAGAACAATGAGTTTGACCATTTTTTTCTGAAATAATCAGTCTTTCAGTATAATTTCTCTTGAGAATTATTTGGAGAGCTCAGAACACAAGTGACTCAAGTCCATAAAAAGCTTCTTTGTACTACAGAGGTTTTAAAGTTAAAGCTTAATAACAAAATTAACTTTTAACATTTTTTTTCGAAATGCTGCTTCCTACCTAGCTATTATATGAACTATGACTTTTCAATATTGCACTGAAATTTTACATAGTTAGTACATATGCAATTGTGATGCTAACTTGAAAATGACAGAAAGTAGACTTGATTTCCTTGTATTCTGAACCCTTCCTTTAGTGCTTACAAGAGTGGTTCAAGTAATTTGTCCTAGATATTGCAGTCTAACTAATAATGGTCGACAGTCTTCGTTATTGAGTTAAGTAGCTTACTTTGATGGCCCTAAGTCGAAGCACGAACATCTCGAGCCTGTCATGTCTCTCCATGAACGTGTCGGTGGCCCTGTTGGCGCGCATGTAGTCCATGACGTCTAGAACTAGGTCCAGCCGCTGTTCGGAATCGTCCAGCTCACCGCGAAACATGGTGGCGCCATCGAGGAACTGCTGGCTCTAGGACAGAAAAGCATAGAGTTAAGAAGAAGATGGATATACTTGGCGTGAAATAAAGTGAAGTCGTCAAAAAGTCGCCAAGTAACCGTAGTAAGCCCAAATAAACCACTCACTCAACGTTAGTTCAATGCAAAACACATAACTTATTCTATAAAAAGTGTTGATAAAAAATGGCTCTTTTCTCAGTTGTAAGCTGTAGCACGAGATATGCATTTACACAAGATTCCATCGATGTAGTAAGCATCTCCAAGTTGATGTACTAAGCCTCTGCAAACTCCACTGTAGAATAGAGCCGAGCGTATTTGTTTAGGCGTACTACAAATCTATCAATGGCTTCGCTTGGCAAACCAGTTTTTGTATTGGTTTTTGCCCGACAGCATTTTAATCTTCTTCTGAACTCTCGGTGTAATGAGCAACAATCTATATATATAATACTCTTATACGGCGCCCAAATTTCCTTATATTTCTATCTCTGGAATGGCAACAATCGAAATGAACAAAAATACTACTAATTTCAAAATGGCCGACTGAAAACAACAAAAAAGTGTTTCTTCAGGAATGGCTTGAAAAGGGGAAATAAAAAATACCTATCAAATATATTTATGGGAATGCAACAACACAAAATATACTTTTCTCGATACGGCCGGCTGAGGGAAAAACATCCCATTATAGATATAAATTATCTTACACGGCTCCCAAATTTCCTTATATTTCTAACTCTGCAATAAGGAACACAACCGAGTTTGTTTGCACTTTCGCCTACGGTAAAGAGAAGTTGATTTTGATTTACTCTAAGCGTTATATAAGATTCGTTATTAGTTATAAAAAATAACTTTAAGATAGAATCAGTAAGTTTAAATTTAAACATGCATAATATTAGGGACGTTTAATGTTTGAAAATTTAAATTATACTTTCGATTGACTGAATTACCAACCACAACTGTTAATAAAATAGGAAAAATTGAAATTGGTTTTAAATATAGTTTCTAAGCGTTGATGGCTACCACGGTTTCCAATTTATTTACAAATAAATCTTAGTCAAGCAGCGAAATATTTTCTAAATAATAACTCAAAATTTATAAGCATTAATTTGTAATTATTTTATTTTAAAAGGATACTAAAGGCGGTTAACCTAAAAGACCATGTCCGGATTTGGCGCCAGTCGAAAAATGTCGCCAAGTCAAAATAACAACAAACCTTGCGTTTGCCAAGTCTGTGAAATGACAACAAATAATTACTTAAAAAGCTGCTCAGAACTGAAAATGTCTGCTGAGAGAACATGAAAGATTTCTTTATTAAAAATTTGCGATCGTAGATCGTAGCGATATTTTAAAATAAGAAAATCAGAACTCAAGAGTTTGATGCAAGTTCAAAAACAATGTGCACAAAAAATAATTTAGGAAATGAGTTATTTTAATAATTAATCTATATACATGAAAGGCAAATTCCGTTTGTTTGTTTGTATAAGACACGAGATCTAAAGAACCACGCAACAGATCGTCACGAAATTTGGCACAAAAATTCATCCTCCGGAACCAACATAGGCTAAGAATTTTTCGAATCAGACCATTCCTTCTATCGTTTTCGAACGTTTTTATTCGAATTTTCTGAAAAAACTACACCACTTTGGCTCAAATCCGATCTTTTTTTACTTTCCTGATGCCATCGGCTGAAAAAATTAAATAAAACTTTTAACGAAAACATGGCCCGTCCGTGGCCGAGTGGTTAGGGTATCAGCCTAGAGATTCAACCTTCTCAGGAGTGCGGGCGTTCGAATCCCACCTACTGCCAGTCATCCTATAAATCGGATCCGTGCTGGAAATAGTAGAAAAATCCTCATCACGGATGGGCCCGAGTACACAGGGACAGACGTGCTCGTTAAATCTGTGGAGTCCAAAGTCTCGACGGCGTTAGCGTACGATGTCGCTCGAAGTTCCGTTGGGTGCCCGCTCAGGTGTCGACCTCGTCACTTGACCAGGGTTCTAAATTACGAGGCGTTATTGGTTGTGTTAAAGCTCCTGAAGGAGGCTAGAAATATACAGTCGGAAACGATTACCTTACCTTACGAAAACATTTAAAATTGAAAATGTTTATTTTATTCTGTTGCCATTACCTTCAGAAACTAATTTCATTATTTGAAAAATAATTGACATGTTTCAAGTGACGTAATTCCGCCAGTCTCCATTCCCGGATTTTATTGTGGGTTTATTTGATGATTTTTTCATTGGGGGACTTTTCTGTTGACTGCATGTATGCATATTTAAGCTAATAAATGTATAGTTAAGATATTACTGAACTATGATGGTCAAAAAGCCATCGCACTAGAGCTGCATATTTGTGTATTATGTCTTTATTTTTTCGCCAAATACGTTGCCAAACTTGCCAAATTATTAACTAAAACTCGCCAAATGGGCAATTTCTTTTATAAATAAATTGTAATCTGGTCGTTGTTCGAAGGTCATTGTGTTAGAGCTGTATAATGGGCGTGTTTTGTAGCTATATCTATTTTTTTCGCCAAATTATTTCCAAAACGCGCCAAATGAGCTAAAAGGTTTTATGCATTATGAGGGAATTGTGATGACATTTATGAGTGCATGTTTCATTTTGGAATTTTAAGGCAATGAAACGGGATTTTATACTTTATAACGAGCGGGAACAATAACACAAGTTTATGATCCTATAACAGGTTATATGGTACACATATTTGGACGATTTGATAATTTTTAATGCGTGCGAAGAACGGGTATAAATTTGCTAGCGTTATTATTGCATTTATTTTCATTGGATTCTTAATTTTTCAGCATTTGTATTGAATTATGGTAGAAATTTGTACTGCTTATATTGTATTTATATCTACAAAGTGTCCAAAAAAAAGTTACTTAATTTATTATAGAACTCCCTTGAATTGGCGTTAAAATAAATGTTTGAGACCCTTTTAAGATTTAGCTGTTTTTCTATTTTTAATTCTTACTGATATTTTTTTTACTTAAATATGTATTCTTTTTAATTTGAGCTTCTTATCAAAGGTATTTTTGAAATTAATATTAATCATTACTATATCCAAGTTGGGTAATTAAATGGAAAATTACTGGGTAATCTTCATATCTCATGTAACTAAAATTAAAGAAAATAAATAGTTAAATTGACTGTTAAATTATTTTTCCACCTCTACCCGTGCAACGTCGGGTATAACAGCTAGTCTATCTATATAATACTCTTATACGGCGCCCAAATTTCCTTATATTTCTATATCTGGAATGGCAACAATCAAACTGACCAAAAATACTACTAATTTCAAAATGGCCGACTGAAAACAACAAAAAAGTGTTTCTTCAGGACTTTAGTATAGAATTAGTAAGTTTAAATTTAAACATGCATAATATTAGGGACGTTTAAAGTTTGAAAATTTAAATTATAATTTCTATCGACTGAACTACCAAACACTTTGTTAATAAAAAAAGGGAAAATTAAAATGGGGGGTTGGCGAGCGATAGCGAGAAGGGGGCATGCCCCCTAGTTATTAATAATATTTTAAATATATTAATACGATTTAAGAATTCTTAACGATGAAAGAAATGGACAGGATCAACTTATAAACAAAGTAGCAAAATAAATTCTCTACTGCAAACAGGATACATGGAAAAAAAACCTGAACTATTTGATAGTTATTCGCTTAAAATACAATCTGTGGCAATTTTTGTGGCCAATGGCTGCCATAATACGAATTTGGCAAATAAATTGCCGGACATGTTCCGTAGATTAAAATATTTCAATGAACGGTGAGCGAGCGAAACGAGCCTGGATCGCGAAGCGATCCAAAGGGAACTGCGCAAGCAGTTCCCGGGGGTTGGCGAGCGATAGCGAGAAGGGGGCATGCCCCCTAGTCTTTAATAATTCAATAACGGTTAAAACAGAAAGTCATTTAAAGAGTCAGAAAGATAGTTGGATTCTATAATAAGCAGTAAAATAACTTAAGAATCAAAGAAACAGTTTATAATAGTATTGTGTCTGACAGAAACATGTTGGAGACATTCGACATTTTGTGATTTTATTAGCTCGAGATACATAATTTTTTTTACCACAGCTAATCAATCAGAAAAAAAAGTTCCTTTTTATAAATCCTTCAAAATTTGGAATCATTGTTCGGGGCCGTCGCAGCATCAGGAGCCGTAAACCAATGCTTTACGTAAATTTTTAAAATAAATATGCACAAACTTCTTATACTTTCTAATTCTGATGGGGTTAATGAAAATTCCTGTCTAAAAATGTAGATTTTTAAAGAGTATATTGCTTTTGCCATCCATCGGGCATGATGAATTGCGCCTGGTGCTCGGAATGAAATTTTGTCTGGTGAAACACGACCTAAGAATATTAAACATAACTGTAAAAATTCTTTGTAGTCTTCTCTGGGATGTTTTTGTTCCAACTGGTTGAGAAGAAATCCAGATATTTCTTCTAAATCACTAAAATGAATTTTAACAAGTAGATCTTCGATTCCAAATTTGTACTGCTTTTTGTCAATGACAGGCCACTTCATCTGAAATTTTTTAAACATTTCTGGTTGAGGTCCTGTTGTTGCACCAAATTTGCTTTCAAAAACTGCCTTAAGTAATAGCTCTAATATGTGGTGACGACCGGCCAGATATAGAAGATGTTTTTCGAAATATTGTTCTAATAAAGTACACGTGCCTTTCCAACAACCTGTATTCGCAGCAGTAGTGTCGAAACACATTGCCTCGATTTTTTCAGCTGCACCCCACTTATTTATCTCAGAAAATACTGCTTTGGCCTGAGAAAGTCCCTTACTATTTTCAATTTCTGGTGGGAGTTTTTGATGGAAGCCATTTGATGGAAGTTTACTACCAGTTATTTGATGCGACATATATCCAATCAAAAATATATTGTCTTTCTTTCTTAAACTCACACCTCCTAAATTTGTTGCAGTCGAAATCGAACTATTCGAATTCATTTTCCATTTTCAAAGAAATATAGAAAAATTACTTTATTTACCAGATCACGCAGAAAATTACCACACGTCTACTCGTATTCTCTTTTAGAAATAAACAGAAGTTCATCGCATTCCCAACTCCCCTATTGACATCCCTTTGAACTCGTCCCTTTATTGCAGGGGATATAGCTTTCTTCACCCCCTCACTTAGGAATGTGGCAAGAACATAGAATTTATGAGATCAACCACCCCCGCCTCTTCAGAAGTAGTGGGTGGCGGCATTCAGAATTTCCCTTTGATTTTGGGAGCAGCCGAGGAGGAGATGTGCCGCCCAAAATTTACTAAATATGTGTGTTTTAACGGTCTTACGTTAAGTTTTCAGCATGCAATTTTTGCTAGTGGCTCCTTTTTTTAAACAGATTATGACAAGATATATTTTATAAACAAACAGTAAACGAAATTAGGACATCAAATACACACATAAAAATATTATTATTTTTTTAAGAAATCTTAAAAATCAATATTTTTGATGTTGTCCTTAAAAAAAGGTCATATCTCTTAATATACAATTTTTTTTTATTCAAGTTGTAGGTACTCAAATTAAAGCTAAGAATCCATACTATAACATAAAATTATAATTACATTTTTAAAATGAACCGTTCTAATTTTATAGGGAATTTTTTTTTATTTTAGTGATTTAGAAGAAATATCTGGATTTCTTCTCAACCAGTTGGAACAAAAACATCCCATAGAAGACTACAAAAATTTTTTACAGTTATGTTTAATATTCTTAGGTCGTGTTTCACCAGACAAAATTTCATTCCGAAAATTTTTTTAACAGAACAAATCTACCAACAAGTTAATGGAATACCACAAGGTAGTTCCTTTTCAACTATCCTTGCAAATTTATTTTTACACTGGTTTGAGAAAAACTACACTCTTTTAAACTTCACTGCCTTCCGATTTGTTGATGACCTGATTGTCTTTGATTATCCTGATTTTATACACCTTTGGCACAAAATTTACCCATCAGAACTTCTTCTTAAGAAAACCAATAGCTCTATTTCTTCATTACAATTCTTAGACATACAAATTCAGATATCAGATATCTCTGCCAATACCAACATTTATGGTAAACGTAATGACTTTAATTTTGATGTTATTCGACTTATTCCTTGGAATTCTAATCTTTCTGTTAAAGTCTATAGAAACTGCATTATAAATCACCTACATCGCATTAATATCATCTGCAACGTCAATAACTTTAAAAATTCCCCAAAACTTGACCTCCATCGTACACTTATCAACAACAATTTCCCTCGAAAATTTATAAGGAAGTATCTGCATTAATTTTCTTAGTGACGTCACTAAATTTTTACTCATAGTCTATGTTTTTTCCTTCACCGCACTTAATTTCTACACTGTAACTGTCAATAGTTTCACCTAAGTTTTAGCTTCCACACTACGTTTATAACGTAAAAAGTGGAAGGTTTTATAATCGTTCAGTCGGTCTGTCTGTCCGTCTGTCACCCACTTTCACAGAAAGAACCACAAGTCCCACAGACAAGTGGGATACGTCATTTTAAGCAAAAAATCAGATTAGGCTACATTTCCAAATTTCATTAAAAATTTAAATTAGAAGTTTATTTAAAATTTAAATACTAAATTTTTTTATCTACATTGAAATAACATGCAAATTCTATTTTTATTCATATTTTCACTGTTGTCATCCACAAGTCCCACAGACAAGTGGGATACGTCATTTTGAAGCAAAAATCAGATTCGGCTACATGCCAAATTCATTAAAAAATTTTAAACTAGAAGCTTATTTAAATTTAAATAACTAAAAATTTAATCTACATTGAAATACATGCAAATTCCATTTTTATTCAATATTTTCACTGTTGCCATTTCGTTAAACGTACGAGAAACTTTTGTTAAAATAAAAATAAACACACTTGAAAAAATATTTATTTATGTGATATAATTCGGTTTTGGATTGTTGTATTATCACAATAGAGTTCTTTTAATGGTTCTATATATATGTATGAAGAAAGATGCATAGAGAATTCTAACTTGCATAAAAAAATATGCTAAGTTTCGCTTTATTTTTAAAGCATCAATTGTACAAATTATATATTTTTTGAACTGTAATTAATTTAACAAACTATAAATAAGTGAATTTTCGAAAGAAATGTAAGTGGGAAATTGTGGCGACAAAATATTTTATTAAAAAGATTACATAATTATTCTTCGAACTTTAAACAAATTTAGCAAACGATAAAGTCTATATTAAAATCTGAGAAAGAAGATTAATGAAATAGTTAATTTTGGCGTTTAAAACTTTGAATTACAAATAGCTAAAGGCCCTGTTTTTATTAGAATTAAATCACATTTGCCATTCGCAACAATCGCTCGAGAAACTTTAATTCTTTTAGACAATAAATTAAAATAAATTTATTTTTGCGACATCGATCAGTTTGAAATGACGTCAAATATATTTCACTACGGAAT